>CABFOQ010024940.1:0-10855 GCA_900660455.1 Gephyroberyx darwinii
TACCTTCTCAGATTGGCTGCTTTACCAGCTGTGTAACAATGCAGTTGGGAGTAGGACGTTTACAGGAGGTCCACCAGCACTCAAACAAATCAGGTTTAACAACTAAGTAACTCTTGACTGGGAGTGTCTTGTGTTATGGGAGTGCGTGAATTATAGCTGTCATGACATAACTGCGGTAGATAACAGGTACTGTAAAGGTTTTACTCTGATTACACAATAACACACTGTGCTAGTTGTGCTAGTGATTTAGTGTCAATAGTGTCAATGTGTTCTTATGAAGAGCAAACACCCGACCGAGTAACAGCTTCGTCTTTTGACACCTTTTAGAAAAGGCTGTGTCTACTTGTATCATAATTCACATCCCAGTCCCAATCTTCCCAGAAATATATGTATATTTGTTTTAACCTTTGAGTCTAATGAGTAACTATGTGTATAAAAGTATAAATGTTGTCTGGACCCTACTAGTGCTTTATCTTTAGTGGATATTTATGGGAGGATTTCTACATGAAAGTTCATATGAAATATAACAATATATGAAATGACAGTGGGGCAGCATTTTTAAAAGACTTTTCCAGACTATTTTGTGCACTTCCCAAGCTCTTCCAAGTCCAATTCACCCTTTTTCCCAGGTTTTCCGTACATTCCTGACCTGCCTTAACAAAGCTCAGTGGGGACCTTTCCCCCACTGAGCTTTGTTAGAGGACTGGAATGTGGGAGTGGGTGCTACGAAGACATCACCGCGTCTGTGTGACGGGTTGTGTCGACCACTGAATCGTACCTAGTGACCAGTAGCAGTACTAGTAGTAGTTACATACATGGATAGGATGTTATTGTTAGTAGTCATTCTTACATGACGTGAGAAAATGGTGTCAACTCATTCAGATGATAAAGAAAGATAGGTAAGAAACTCCCAGGCACGGGGACGAGGCTGCACTAACACTGCACCGCTGAACTAACCGTGTAAACGGGGGAACCGTGGCTGTTCATTAGTGCTCGGCACTCTCGGTGCGTTTGGCAACAGATGCCTCCTCTCCCGCTAGAGCTGCCACTCTAAATGCCACTCAACTTGCTGCGGCGTCTTTCGCTGTTAGCTAACAAACAGCCTGGGAGGACACAGTTGCCTGGGAAGTGACTGCTTTGTTGCTCTCGACAAACTTGCAAGCGGGGCACAAATTTGCTTTGTGAGGAAGCCTGGATCCACTCTGTGAGATTGGGAGTCAATATTGGCAGAACCTGGTTAAACTGAGTTGTGGGAAGGGGTGGAAAACGTTTCTCTAAGGACGTCTTCTCTGAGATGGCGAGAAGGAGCGGCCTCGTTTGTGTTCTTTGTAGGAGTCTCATTTAATCCGTGAGAGGCTACGCTACATCATCACACAGTAGAGGCACAATGGTACAGGCAGACTTTATGATGATGGAGAACTGCCTAAGAAAGAGACCTAGGGGGTATGTAATTAGTGTTGGCACAATACACTTAGGAAGCCAGGCTCATTTTACAAGGAGCTAACTTCTCTCCATTAATACTGCCAACCGGACAGAAAAAAGATGCATCATCAGCACTAAAATCCCCAGCGCTTTAAGAACTCAACATCAAAGAGTCTGGTCGTACCACTTATCTGAATGGGCCTGAAGGGAGGAAGTGAATAAATACACTGAACCTATGACCCTTTTACACTAGATCTTAGCTATGTCAGAAAACACATCAATTCTTGAATGACTTTTCATTCTTCTCATGGATTTGTATTGGGAACGTTGTAATTGTCCTTTAGTCTGACTAATGTTGGTCATGTTTCACTTGAACTGAACTGTCGGACAGATCAAAGCATCTGCTCTTTGCTATCGATCGTTATCCATTTTGTGTTATGTTGGAAAGAGATTGCTAGGAATGTTGCTTGATTGGCCGGGGTGCGGCGCTCCGGTTGGTTTGGTTGTAGGGTGTGGTTTTTTATACGCTGTGTAAGAATCGTGACGGGCACCTGTCTTAGGAGTGATGGTGCATATTTCTGTGGGAAGTGGTGGTGGAGACATACTAACAGATAACAGTGTCGTTTTGTGACAGAAAATAATTGGATGGAAACCCAGGTAGTGTGAGTGACAGGTATAGCAAAGTTAACGGGGTACACCATTCACTGTGTCTGCATGGGATTCAGTTTCACTATGCAGTTGTTACGTCTTTCTTGGGTGTTCCATAATACTATGTGAGAAACTAATCTTAAAATGACTACCGGGCACTGCCCACTATCATTGATTAAATAGCTGGACAAGAATTATACCATCATATTATTTTTCTCTGCAGCATCACTGGACTTTCAGATTCAGGGTTTTGGCTTTTTGGTACACTGCAAATGTTTCCCCTCTGCCAGGCCTCTGTAATCAGTCAGAGTGATGTGACGCAAAGTGATCTTTTTAAAATCACGTCAGGTTCATAGCGAGGGGTGCTCTATTAGAGCTACATAATGGCCTCATGATTTCCCTCCTGCTAAGGTCTTTAAATAGTCCAAGGTCTGGACTATTTCAGGGTCGACTGTTCAAATGAAATTTTGCAACCTGGAATTCATCAGTCAATATTTCAAAAAACACAGATCACTCTTTAAAAATCGAACAATTATGTAAGAAAAGGATGTAACTCATAACCTTAACAGTCGCCCATAAGGTACTTTAATTTAATTTCATGCCAACAATTAGTTTATTTTTATTTTCAAATGTGGGGATCTCATTCTGGAACAAAGCTCTGCATGCCAGTACACACAGTATCACTTGCAAGCAAACTTTTAAAAGTGTTTTTAAGACTGTATTTGGGCTTGGGCAGGCCTAAGCACAGGAAGTACAGGAGGCATTCACAGACTGCCAGGCTATTTAGGACACACGGATGGAAAAAGAAATGCCCTTTCCCATGTGAACTGAGGGGGTGTGCCAGCGACATTATCAATCGCAGTCTTACAGTCAGGCGGTATCAGCTGATCTCAGGGTGGTTAGGGTTGGTTTATGCTTCAAAGATAAATACTACTCCTGCTGCTACATTCAACCTCTGACCAGTATTAATCATCATTTCCATATTAAGCCTTACAAAGCTGCAGCAGGACTCAAACACACCAATTCACCAAATAAGCCTGAAAACCCAGATGCATGGTGAACAACCGACTAAGGGCTGCCTTTAACAAGAGTGTTTGCAGTTGAGTGCATATTAAAGGGCCAGTTCTGATGTGAGGAAATAAAAAGAGAAAAGGAGAATAAGAAGAAATAAATAAGAGAGAGTGTTCCATTTGAGAATTACTCTCTCGCAAACGTCAGAGGATGAGATTAAAAAAAAGTTGGAAAACAAAGTGAGTCATGCCACAGTTTCACAGTTTCCTCTCTCACCTGGCTCTCTCTGGTTTTGAGAGCAATGCGAGTGTGTGGGACTTTCGCCGCACCACAGAGTTTCTAATTGGAGTTTCGATTGGAAACCAGCGTCTTCCAATCGGTGTGCCGTGGATCAGGCGATGTTCAGATGATAAAAAAATGATACGTAAGAAACTCCCAGGCATGTTTTTGAGAGTGGTGTGCCATGAGATTCTGTCAATTTGGAAAGTGTGTGACAGATGACAAAGGTTAGGGAATCCCTGCCGTATACGCCATAGCTGGTGTATTGTGTTTGTTGATATAGGCAGCTTCAATGAGAGTGGAGTCAAAGAGTATCATTACATGTCCTCTGGCATAACAAGTTATACTGGTCGTACAAGAACATACATACATTCCTGGTGTACTACAAGCTAACAGAACCAGAAATACAAGGAGCTAACTGTGTGATTCAATTCATGATTGCAATAAAATATTTGAACAAACACAAGTTTGTGACAAAGCCAAACCCACACTCGCCTGCTGCTGTTATGATGTTGATGATTAATAAATAAATTTGACTTGAACAGACTTGAATCACTACAGGTTAGTCTGACTGCAGATATAGTGAGAAGCGTAGACCCAAATAAGATGCACAGCCCATTCAAACACCAATTGTACACCAGAAAACATTCTTTTCTATCCCTACTTGGGGCTGACTGAAGTAGATTAATGAGGTCGATTTGGCCTTGTCTTGTCTTATTGGCCAGAGGCCATATACTCCCAATTCCCTCGACCAATGATTTATGGAGGACTGCCTAATGGTAACAAATGGACCAATCCAAATCCAGGATAAATTACCTACTACCACCTGATTTGTCCACTGTTGCATCTACATTCAATAGGTGAGTGGAAATACAATTTAAAGGACTACACTGCACCAAAATCATCCCGGTCTCCGGTAGACAGCAGTATGTTACGTTATCACTGGCAACTAGCATTATCCTAAAAGTGAGAAATTGTTGCAGCTCTAAGGCTGGATGGTTAGTTCATTTTAATGACACCTGCCAGGGGGATTGGCACGGTAAACATAAAATTTGACAAAAATAATTCACTTTCAATACATCTCAATTCAGTGAGCGAAGCCAGTCAGACAGCTGAAGTTGTTGTTGATTCGTAACGGACTTCACTAATGATGAAGATTGCAATTTTTTTTTCAGATGTTATGAATCTTCATACCATAGAATAAAAACCAATACCAACTTTGGATCACTAATCTTCTCTGTGTAGCTTTCAGGGCCAGGAGAACCAAATATTAAGTATTATAGGCTTTGACCAAGACTAACTGTGGAGATCAAAGGTCTGGCACACCTCGGTCAAATAGTATTTCACTGACTAACTGACTAACAGAGATATCTGGTTTATCATACATGGAGGCGTTTATGCGATATACTGTTTGGGTTCTAAGGTACAAAGACTAATCCTTAGCCTTAAGACAAGGCATTGTGTAGCACAGTGGAGAGAGGACAAAAAACCCAGGTCTTTCTCATGGGACAACAATGGTCCAAAGAATCCAATGTGCCTGGAAGCGAAGCCATTCTGTGGTTTTAACACTTGGCCAAACCACTGTGCACTTGTTTCACCAGCGATATCATCTAACCCAGCGACTCTTAACTGGATTTCCTGCAAAGGCCCCCGTGTCTTATGAGAAAGACATATCCTATTCACCAGACAAAGGGCCTATTCAGGTGCAATGGTATTCCGGATCGTTCCAGGCCTCACCTCGCAAAAGGAGACTGCGGGGGTAACATTTCACTTACTCTTAGCCGTGGGGAAAAGGTCAATACCCCAGGGGGTTGGCTCCCTTTCCTCCCCAGAACCCTCTCTCCCCTACACTCTCTCCTACCCACCTCACCTCGGTGGTTGATTCCAGTGTTCGCAAAGGTTCAGTGATGCAAACATGAACTCACACGCAGCAATAAAATCCCCACGTCCCACATTCATAATCATAGTAAAATGGAAAGCTTGAGCGTCTGACCTCTTATTTTCCTTTAATCTGATTGATGATATTCCATTAGCCAGCACCGTGCTGCATGTGCCGAGCGTCTTTAATGTCTGACTTTCAACCACAAAATCCCACTCATAATGAAAATGCACTAAATGGAACTAGAGTGGCAGTAAAAAGACCTGGGTGCAATGACCATTTTACCCAATTGATATTATGGGTAACCTGGTTTGGCAACTTGGCACCGTGTGCAATAAAAACAGACTGAGGAACTTGGTGAGCCACTGAGGTTACTGGGATGATGAAATCAAAGATAATGCCATTCTCGACTGAGAGAGTCACTCTCTTAGAGAACAGGTTGAGCTGAAACCACTGCACTTGCCTAATCTAGACATTTCATCTAATGCTTATCCCCTTAGGGCTACAGCGTACTAGTCCTTTAGTGATGGCTGACATGCAGGGTGGCAGGAGAGAGGCGGAGTGTGTGCGGGCGTCCTGCCGACTTACGGAACATGGTGTTGAACTGCTGGGGGTTGAGGTTCCACTTCCCCCAGGGCGTCTTGTGGCCCTTGGACTGGGCGTAGTGGGCGTGGTTGAACTCTGGCTCCGTCCCGAACGAATCCAGCACCCGCAACATGCACCTGTGGCGCACGTGCACAAGCACAGAGACACACAGAAAACAAACACAGAGTTTAGAGAGTTTACACGCAGAACAAACCGCCTTATACATCAACATTGTACAAACAGACTCAGAGTGTTGTTACTTTATCACCCTAAATAAACTGTTCACACCTTGTGCACACAATTATATCTACACAGAAAGTGTACCTGAAGGCACCTACTAAACAATACTTTTTACAAGGTATGCTCTTTTCCTCCACAATTAACCCCAGGCTAATTTAACCCACCTTTACACCACACTAGTAAGCCCAAGGCAAAGACCTAGAGTTCCACCTAAAGTCGGGACCAACGCTGTTCACGCTACAGCTAACTAAGACCAGGTAGCCGACAATAACGGCTCCAGAATGCAACGAGCCTGTGAAAAGGGTTCATGAAAAACACAGAGGTTCTCTTTGCCAGGGCTTTTTGACTAACAGCATGTGACACCATGAGATGTCTTTAGGTATCCAACTTTCAAACCGTCCAGAAGTATGACGCCGTAACTAAAGCCTACATATCGGATTGAGAGAACCTGCACTGTGGACAAGCTCACTTCCATTTGATCTCGTCTGGTCTACCCATCTCTCCTTTCTATATTTTGTTACGGGATGCACTAGCAGTTTTCTGTTGGTGTGGCAGTAAATTATTGAAAATCTCTCTCTTGCTATTCAGTTCCTCATTTTCTTTACTGCTAAGCTGTCATACTAACTTATTCTGATGTCGTCCTGCTCATCCTTCTATAAATCTTGCTTTGTCTTGTTTTGCTGAACCTTCTCATGTCCAAGAAGAGAATTTGCCAAATAAAGATGTTCTTCCATTCAAATAAAGTACAGTTCTGTGATTATGTTTCAGCTGGTGTCAAGGTAGAATACTCCGCATCAGTCATTGTGGAAGCAGTCAGGTGTGAACACACACACATACACACACACACATACACACACTGTATTCTCTCTCTCTTTGTGTGGTAGTCTCTCTGCCCAGGCAGATGCTCTGCAGATGGCTGTGTGAACTGTGAAAGGCCCTGAGAGAAAGAGGGAGCCGGGGAACACATTCACCACGAGGAAACTTTAGACTGGAAGGGGAACAACAACAAAAACATGCCCACATGCCATCTCCTCTCACTCTGGAGAAAAACAACCGTCGTCTGTCCCCGGTACATATCCCTAGCAGATGGGGGAAGTACTGCTGGAGCCATGGCGTGATGGGAATATGGCTGCAGTGAGGCTTGTTGGATTTTGAGACCGCACAATGAGCCAAATGAGGAAATGGTGTGGGATGTCTGCACTGCTTAAAGCAGAGTATTGGCTGAAGTCGAGGCTGTTCAGTTCAACAGGAATGCACTCACACCAGGCACGGCAAAATACTTGCTGCTGGGCGTCTAACAGAATGGTTCTCAAACTGGGGTCCGGAGGCCCACTGAAGCACCCCCGGGATCCCCGAGAAAATAAGGAATAGTTTTTAATTCACTAGAAATGAAAGAGAAAATGGATTAGAATGACTATTGTAATCATAGGTTTCACTATGGTTGCCATTACAGTACAATGCAGAGTTACACAATCTGATACTAAACCAACAACAACTAAAATATTCCCATATGGGCCCCTAGGATGCAATCTTATCATCCATGACGAGAACATTTTGAGAAACCCTGGCCTACGGGCTCGGTGGTACAGCTAATACAGAAACAGAAAACAGATAAGGGTGGCACACACAGATAATACGTAATCTGATGATAATTTGAAAACACAGCGTGAAGCTGAAAATTTGCCCAACATCAGGTTACATTATTATCTCCTTAAATTTGTCATCAATTAACTAATATGATTACTTTCAATTACTTATGAATTACTGGGCCTCCAGATTCCACTGAAATACGCAGTTAACAGATAATAACCTGATTGGTGTCATTTACATTATCAACCATTCACGGCTTGGAAAACTGTCTATAATAAAACTAGTGTCCTTAAAAAACTGATCTATAATCAGATTACTGAATCCTTTTTATAAATCATTACTCCCCAAATCCCTAAGCAAGACTCTGGCTTGACAGCACCATAAATTCCTGAACAATGGATAGTGTGAACAAACAAAGGCTAGAGGCACCATGAATCACTCACCACACACACACACACACACACACACACACACACACGCACTGTAGCACTGCATACAGACAGTGAAGAAAGAAAAAAAAGTGAGAAAATTAACAAATGGAAGACATGCAAAAGAGACAGAGAGAGAGAGAGAGACTTGCAAAAGAGGAAGAGACAAAACCATGAGATGAAACCTGTGATGCGGGCGATACCGGCTCTTCATTTGCTAGGTTTCATTTCTACGGTGTTTTTTCGCTGAGCTTAAACAATCACCGTCGACTACGGACGGGTGGAAGTGGTTAACACCGGCACAGTTTCTGGAGTCTCGTTGATGCAGATGAAAGTGCGCCGTCTCTGCCTGATGAAGTTATTGGATTGAAGGATTAAATGAAACAGAACAATAGGCCAACATTGGCTCTGGTCTGCACCCAGAAAACAATAGCTCACACTATTGCCATTCCTCCCGAGGAGTAAGAAACAGTGATACGGCGAGACAGATAGCCAGAAGACCCGGGCTATAACAGAACGCATTAATCACAAGCGGGCCCGACTGGTCCCAAAACACACAAACAAGCTAACAAACAACAACAGTGGATTGTTGAATGTTTGCTAGCATTCTGGGCCTGATATGTATACAATGGGAGGCAGATAGCTGAAATGAAATCAGGCGTTTTCGGTCCATAGGGCACCGTGTCACCGTGTGACAAATGAAGTCGAGAGACTTCATCCATTTTAACAAATGGATTGTGGGATTCTCTGGATGTATGTTTTCACTTCTAATGGGAGCCAGCAAAATAAAGAAAGGGCATGCAGGGATACAGGGAGGGATGAAGGGAGAGAGAGGGAGAGAGAAAGAGGAAACTGTACGGAGAAATGGCCGTAACAGCTCTACCCTACAGTCCTCTCTGTAAAAGCACCTTGACAGCGTGTCAAAATAAGTGCTGTGACATAAATGGTCAATAACTGTGGAAGAAATCATGCAGAGTAGAAAACAGCATCTGGTCCTTACATTATGACTAGACTTGAGTCAATTTCCTCAGTGCACAAAGGAAGCGGACGCAGTTAAAAGTGTTAACTTGGAGACAAACAAAACGTGGCGACTAGAAGGAGGAACCGGCAGGGACGTTACCGCCCAAGACGTATTGTTCCATTTCTTTTCCCGTCGGAGGGAGCTGATGACAGCTTTTTCAGTGTAAACCAGGATGCCATAGCCCACAGCTCTCAGTGGAGCAATCAGAGAGGGGATAGACTCTGTGGGTCAAAATGTCGCCGACAACAGCGGCAACTTGTGTGGGGCAGAAAATAGACTCATTGTCCTGCGAGCAGCCACAGCTTTGCGACAAACTGCCAGGCAACAGACAACCCGAAACCCGACGCAATGCGCTCGCGTGAGGGCAATCAAAACCACACGGCAACCAACAAGGGCAGTAGAGCGTGATAACAGAAGTGAGATTATTGAAATCGTTGACTTTGAATCTGCCCAGACAGACTCTCAGTCTCATGGTTGTGGGTTCAATCCCCACATAGTGTCATGTACCTTTGTATGCTGCTTTGGATAAATGTGTCTGTTAAATGACTGTAATGTCATGCAATGAATCTCCAGACCAGCTGGGAAAATATGAATGGGGAAGTTGAAGAGTAAGGCCTTGCAAAAACTACCTTCACAGTGATTGAGCACTTAACCCCTAATAACCCCACAAGAGCTGGTTAGTGGCCAGCAGAAGCAGACTATGGTTGTACTGAGCAGCTGCCAGACATTTAACTGTATGAATGTGCAGCAGGGCGTTGCTGAAAAAGTCCATGCTTAAATATAAATAAAGTTTTAAAAAAAACTAAAATAAAAAGATACAAACCGTTTTCATGATGTACCCTCAACAGCATCTCCAAACTAAAAATGGTTCCTACCATACCAGGTGTGGTTGACTGGAATTGTCAAAGAGTAATCTTTGTTTTATTTCCCCAAATATTCAAGTTCATTCAGGGATTGTGGGAGCAATACTCAATGCAATATACTTTTAGGAATTTCTCTCTTTCTCTCTTATTCTACCATCACTAAATGCCTAAAATGTACATGTACTCACTGGTAGTGGACCCAGGCGGGTCCCAGCGTCTTCTTGAACTGGGTGAGGCCCACGATGTCGATGTAGATCAGCTCCACCACCTTGTCACCCTGAGTGGGGCAACTGGACTTGTTCCCCATCACCCTGCGCATGATCCTGGGGAGACACGTGGGCGATAACTTATTACCCCCCTCTGGGAAGAGAGCGTTTAAAAAGATGATCCTGTTCACTGCAGTGATAGGTGAAAACTGTTGATATAATAAATAATGCATTAAGGTCAAAACTATTATATTATTACATTATATGATAAATATTGATGCACACCACACCGTCTCCATGTCAAATAGGATGCTCCCAGTGGCATGCTGATGATATTGTCTTTATTATAGAGGCAGAACCAGAGTCAGCCTGGCAGTTTGACAAAGCCACATGTGTACAGTTGGCTAATGGGCTTTCTCTACCAGGAAAACGCCTCAATAGAGACGAGGGAAGACACAATTAGAGACAAATCAGGAAAGACAACATACGGTTATTTGAGGGTAAACAAATGTAGCTCGCTTGTCTTTTGTACAGTATATGTACTTAGGGTTGCGGTGGGCTTTAAGTGTCTTTCACAAGAAATCGATGTAGCTATACTGTAGGCTTGTTAGGGTGTATCGTGATACTGGGTGTGTCCGGTACTGACTCTTTGAGCTCGGCCAGGGAGGCTGAAATGCGAACGT
>CABFOQ010024942.1:0-16601 GCA_900660455.1 Gephyroberyx darwinii
AATTCACAGTAACACTAACCTTCCAGTCACATAACGCGCGCACACACACACACACACACACACACACACACACACCCACACACCCCCACACACACACACACACACACACACACACACACACACACACACACACACACACACACACACACACACACACACACACACACACACACACACACACACTCCAAGGACCTAATCCAACAGTTTAAACAGCAAAGGCAAAAAGAGGAGCTCAAAGCCCACTGGACCTAATTAAGTGCTGGAGATATTGTCCCGAATGGGGACCGTCAAAGAACGTTGTGTTCAACACCCACCCTTAGAAAATACACTTTTTTTAAATAAATGCTGACGCAGCCAGTTTTTCATCAATTAGCTGCCTCTAAGAAACAGTCTGCAGAGACAAATATTGCACATCTTGGATGAAAGACAGCCCTTAGCTTTGGTTTTGTGTATATTTGTGTTTGCAGAATGTCTTAAAATGATTGTAAGAAGAAGTTGATGATTAATAACTATTTGCCTCAATGGTAAAAGATGACAACACTTACTAATGTACGCAGCAAAGACAGAACTTCAAAGTAACGCTACAGTTTCACAGGACCTATTTTAGGCTACTTATGTTGAAATGGGGTCAGCGGCACATTTGAGATCCCGATTCTAATATCTCCCCTCTGGTTGAATCGTCTAAGAGTGTCTCTGTTGGATCCAGTCCCAATAAGCTCAGAATATGGGGCTGGTGTAAATATAACAAGTGCAGATGGTTTGCCTTCTTCCCAATGATGCAAATGCACTAATTGCCACACGGTCCTGGATGTTAATAATGCTCACGAGGAGATATGTCCTGTTAAGTGACAAGACGATCTTTTCCAGTTCCAAGTTATGGATGACATGATCAGCCAGCACATTCAAGGGCCTGCATCAAAACTGCAGCCTACAGAAGCTTAACATGACAAATAAACAGGACAGGTGTGCAGTCAGGAGATTGGCAGAGACAGCTTGCTCTGACTCAGACAGGATGGCGCTGAATAAGAAGAATAGAAAATCCGATGCATTTCTCTCTCTGTTGTCATCTCTGATTTGATTAACATTAGACTGGATGTTGAACTGACAATGAAGTTTGCTCCACATCTGCCAGTCAAAACAAGAAGCTAGATATCTTGCTGCCATCAGGGGAAAAGTCAGACTGCAGAGACAGTGAAATACTCTGAATGCACTGTCATTGTACAGCCAGTTTATCTACCCATATTGCATCACTGTTCAGCAGTCACATTGACAGCTTGCTGCCAAGGAAGGGCCTCTTCTTTGAGAGTACAGTGAGATACTGAGAGTACAGTCAGTTTCACCCACTGAGTGAATCACAAAGGTACGGACAGTGACTCCTTCTTGCATTCTCTTCCTCTCTCAAACAGCTGATAGACTGGTACATTGGGTTTGGTGACAGGTAGTCAATCTCGCCTCCCTCATTCTGTCTTTAAGAGATGAGCTCAGGCAAGAGTTCAAGTGCCTACCCTACATAAACACGTTTGAATTTCAGCTTAAGAAGAAATTCACCTCAAATGACAAAGCATAAGACACACTTGCCCCGAAAGGTGCCGCCCTGTTTATGACAAAAAAACATCACATCAAACCTAAAATTGGCAGGTAAATGCTGACTTGCTTATCAGTAAACATACATAAGTCGTTGACCATGACATGTGATCTTTTTCAAATCTGATAGACCAAACACTAGTATTTTACTCAACGTTAAACTACCAGGTTTCACCATGATGTTTCATCTGACTGTCTCTCGGAAAGAAAGAGAGAGGGCCATGTATCAGAGCTCAACACAACCAAAGCTGAAAATTAGATTACTCCAAAATAACTACCTCAGCCCTTACAAATTCAAGTCACACAACTCTCAACCCACTGTCAACAAAACAGTCATGACTGAACAATCATGGCTAATTAGGACATCCAAATGTGGTTGTATTGACCAATGAACAGGATGTTTCAGCTGAGGGATGGGGGTCACTCCTGGTGTGTCAATTTATTAGAGAGCCTGCATGTGGATGCTAATCTAACCACTGGTGTTTATTTAACCACGGCCGACGGACTAGAAGGGAAATGTCTGCTCTGTGGTTATTCCAAGAAGGAAACTCTCATACAAGCTAAAGGTCTGGAACCGATACGGTTACCCTATGAGAGAATCTAACTGAGGGTATTATCACACTACACAAAAATCTTGGGTGTCAGACTCTGAGTCATAGTTTAGGTCCAGGGCTAGCCAGCTTTCTAATGGTGGGGTTCAAGGTCGGCGGCTGACAGGTTGATGACTATGGAAACGACAGAAGCTGTGTTTTTAACCAGCTCGGTCGGTTGTAGGTGACACATTTTACAAACTGACTAAATATATCTGCGTTCTCGCAAATGCACCCCTCGATCACTAACGGCGATGTTACACGACTGACCAACTTCACAAATCTCAAATTGTCAGATAGCTGACCACTTTGCCTCATCGTTGCAGTGAGAGTCGGGTTCATTATGTTGCCGAGTAGCCTGTTAACCAGGTGAGTTGGCCAACGTTAGGCAAGTTAGCTAATTAACTAACTAGCTAGCTAGCTACCGCGCTACTCCCTTTGGTAGGGCAGGGGCAGACCTTTCCCTACACCTGCGAGGGATGGTAGAAAGCTCCACACCTTCCATTTTAGTCAGTTTGAAGTGCTGTTAACTCGCTGTCAACGCACGTTGGCAAGCGAGATAAATTACACGTATCTTGTGTCCTAGAGGTTCCGCATAAAGCCACTGGCACCCAATAAAGAAGAAGACGGCAGCTAACGTTAGCGGGTGTTGCTAACATTAGCTGTATGCGGTCGACTCTGAGCCGCGTTCGAAAAAAACACAGCTAATGTTACTTAGCTCGGCTAGCTAACAAGGCTTACCGGCTGCGTAAATAATTAACGTGGCACGCATTCAACCTACCTGTGTTCAGCGTAGCGACCCAGAATATGCTCGGTTAATACTGTCACCTATTTCTCACGAACCGTGCCAAAATAATTCAAATTCCACAGAAAGTGCTGGGAGACCCTCGCAGTCCAATCGCTTCACCCACTGCTGGTGAATGGCTGCTACTCGGAGACTCAACCAAACTTCCCCCTTAGCAACGGACCGCCCCCGCGCGCGCTCATTGGGTGATGGAGGCAGATTCAAGGTGATCGACTGTAGTGTCCCCTGGAATGAACAGGGCTTTCAGTGCAATTCTTACAAAATATTTAACGTCCTGAGCATAAGTACCTGTTATCCGCGCACGTATCACGCCAATGGGGTTATTGTGAGTGGCTAGACTGTTGTGTATTTTCAAACCAAAACAGACAGAATACTGTAGTTTATTCTGATTCCAGGACGTGATTTGGAGTTATGGGCCTTGCTTGTGACAGGACTGGCAGTCTCATCTTGGCACTGGGGCCAATTTGACCATATTCCTTTAATTAAACGCTGGGGCCAGTGGCTGGAGCTTTATTCAACTCCCTCCCGTTCACCTTTGTAGAATGGTTCTTGATGTAATCCCATGCACTTTGTGTGTGGAGTGGACGGGTTCAGGGAATGGAAAGAGCAGAGAATAGACCACCACCACAAGACCACAAAACTCCAGCACCTGTCAGTGAGTTGACATATTGCTCCTTGAATATCCCCTATCTGGTTGATGAAGGGACTCTGTCGGTGAAGGGGCTTTCGAAACCACATAGAATCAAGGTCCATCTGGATAGGACTGCATTCTTAATACCTCCAATGTTTTTCACGTGGGTCTTTGAAAAGATATCCCCTGTGTTATCCTCTGTGTCCTTTTAAATTGTTTGTGGGAACCTGGTATGTCTCTGCTAGGTCTCCAAGTGACAAAAAGCGCAATATGTTTATAATGGGACTGTGTCACTGAGTGAGAGTGAATGTACTCTATTTGAGCCCCGTGGCTGAAAACAAACGGGAACCTAAACTCATATTGTCCCTGCGCTCACAGAGATCATAATTCAGCTTTTGCTCGCCTCGGCTCCTGATGACGAAACCCGGGCCCCTTTAAAAGGCCAGTAGTTTATCAGTATTAGCCAGCATTCCTCACATAGCTATGGGTAGGGATGAAACTCTATTGAGCGACAGACTGGTGTGTTTTGTAGCCTAGGTGGTTGCCAAATCAAGGAAGAAAAAAAAAGTTGCTAAAGTTGTCAAGCCTGTTATATTTCTTGTCTTTATCTAACTTTGCACTCTGTAGGGGCAGTAAATCTCTCTGTCTTTCTCTGTCTAGCTTTCTCTTTCTCTATCCTTCTCTTTCATTTTTTCTCTCACATTCTCCCTTATCTTGAATCCAATCTTCTTTATTGCTCCTTTTTTACAACAGCCATTCATCCATCAACCTGTCAAGGTCAAGTAAGAGCCATAAAACGCTGCTGGTGAGGGACTCAAATATCTGTTGGGATGTTCTGCCCCCTTGTGGTCATTGTGTGTAAGTTGCAGTGATGTGAAACTCTCAAGCTGCTCAGTTTAGCTTTCATAGCTCCTTACAGTAGCCAGTTTGGCATCTTCATTAGGTATAGTAGATCTAAACCTAATGAAGAAACCAAAAAGTCTACAGTACTTTTTTTCAAATTTTCAATGGTCGCTCCATCTGGTGGTTGTTTCAATGGAGACATTTTGTTGTCATTTCTTTAAACATTGACTTCATCGCCTCACTCAAATGTAGTGCATCTCAAAAAGTGACATATGATTATCTACCAATGAAACGAGGCCAGGGGTGAGCGGGTGCATGGGTGTTCCCTGTAGCATCAATGTTTTACTTGCATAGCCTGAATACTGCAGGGCCTGGGATGAATATGTGACAAAGAAACCGGTTATACTTCCATTTTACATTTTAGGCATTCAGCTGGATATCTATATCTATAGTCACAGAATGAGTGCAATGGCAGGCAGATGCCAAGGTAACCAAGTATTCAAGTATTGAACCCTCACATGATATTGTATTATGAATAGGTACTCCTCTTTGCAATATTTCATCAATGTTTCAGAGCAACGAGCATCATTTTAAGTCTACACAATTTCTTTGTTAGCACATTTTATTTTTCAAACAACATATAGGGTACTTTACACAAAACCCAAGCTGTTATCTGCTTCAAATATGTACATAAAATCTTAAAGAGAGAGAGAGAAAAAAACATTCTTTGGGTCTGACCATGCAAAACAATAAATAATGTTCCTGACGATGCTTTGCATGGTACTTTCAAGACTGCTATTCAGCATTTTTTTTTTTTAAAAAAAGCTCAGATTTCAGTTGGCTATACATAAAGCTGCCCTGGTCCACGTAGTCATCAGACAAGCCTCAACCTAAGACTAGGCAACAGGACAAGCAGTGACTCTGAGTCAAAGTAGGTCAGGTGCACCTCAACACATGTGCTACAGTACAATATGCACTCAGTTATTTCGAGGCAATCCACACCAGTCCAATTTTAAGCAACTTGTCGACCAGGATAGATAAGAGAAAATAAAAAGTGAAATGTGCAACAGTTTTCAGTGGAAAGCTTAGATTATCTAGAAGAAACACGACACCCGTAAAGGATGAAGCACTGTACATAAAAGGTAAGACCTCAGATGTTTCGCTCAACGAGGCCGTAAAATGTTTTCATTTGTTGCTCTTGTCACCCAGACACATTGAACAGGAGCTCGCAGTAGACATCACAAAATACAGTTCACGGCCTCGCTCCTTCCATCCCTCAGCAAGGCGGCAGACAGTGTGCAGATGTGATCCCATGAGTCCCTATGCAGGCCAGGGCCAGTATCTGCTCCTCTCCTCGCTCTCCCTCCTCCCTCCTCCCCATCTGGTGTGGTTCAGGTGATGAGCTGTGGCTCCCAGGACTGGCTGGCCATCTGGGGGCGACACTGAGCGATGGCCGGAGGGCCTGCTGGGGGCTGACTGTCCAGGCAGAGGCCGCTGACCATGTGCTGCAGCGCTGTGCCTTTTGGCTTCCATTTCTGTTGGTGGGCAGAGAAAACATGAGTTCATCTGTTTCACTTAGTTGTATAGAGAGCATAGAAGTATTCACATGCGGTCTGGTTTGTATTATTTCCCTCATAAATGATGTGCATCGGCGCAGGAGGTTCAAGTTAGTAGTGAGTAATGGGCTGAGTCAGACCTGGATTACAGTAATCATATAAATGATTGGCCTGCTGTATTGGGAGTGGAAAAATCATAGTACAGCCAGCTGCGATGCGTGGCAGCCTGCCTGCCATCAGTCTTTCTGATAAAATGGCCTTGTTGCTTTGTGTGTAATGTAGTTGTTACATCTTACTGTGTTCACCAACATTGAAAAGAGATATAGGCTGTGACCCAGAAGCAGACTAGTCACTAGTTCAGTGACGGAGAGACACGCTCTCCTCTCTCAGGAACGTCCTTCAAGATGCCCTTGAGCAAGGCACCTAAACCTCAGTGGAGATGCTTGGTGGCCCACATGAAGAACGAGGTACTGCTGGGCTCTTTCCGGGTGGATGAGGTTAAAAAAATAACAAAGCAAGGACAGTAAACTGTTGTAGTCCTTCATATTTTCACCCAATATCTGCGGCTAACAAGGGACTTGAATCATTTGTGTCAACACAGGCGATGCCACGCCCCCTATCAAACCAGCGTCTGGTCCTACACCACATAGATCTGATAAGGGGAAGAGAAACTTTCTGTCTTGCTTGCCAATACATCATGTAGCTACTGTGTGTACCTTAGTATCCAATAAGGAACGAGGAAGTCTGATTTCTTTGATGCCCCGTAAACACAATAATCTTTTTACTGGATTCTTCCAGTCACTGATATATGTGGGAGCGCCTAAGCAAGTTCTACAAGAAACCTGAGACTGACGTAAAGAGAGTTAGCCCATAAACAGGCTGTCTGTAAATCACCAGGTGAAAACGGGTCGGTTCGTTAGCGCGATGATGAAACAGAGAACAGCTTAGAGCAACAACGGAGCGTAACAGTGCCAAGGAGAGCTTCTTGGAGCCAGATGGAGGCTTATCAAACCTAATCTCCTGGAGGGGGGTGGGGGGGGCAAGTGTGCATTTGTGCACCTCTATCTATGTCTGTGTGTGTGAGTGAAACGTGCATGTGTGTGAGTGTGTGCATGCTTGTGAAAGAGTGAGAGAAAGAGGAAGGGTGGTATCAGTGGTAAGTTAACAACGGATAAGCATCGACAAGTCTGACTAGTGAGTGTTTACGCTGCACAACCGCTGATAGTCAATATCTTTACATCTGAACGTTTTTATGTCTATAACTCAACATATTCATTGTTTCCTGCAGAACTGTATTCTCGTCAGGGAGGAGACGCCTCTGAAACAGGATTAAAACCATCATGTGACACTAAAACTCTCCACTGAAACCAGATTGATGAAATTCCGATCACGCCTACTCAGTGGGAGGAGAAACTCTGGGATACGTTAGGCCTTTACATTTCACAAAAAACATTATTGAACAATTATTTTCTTTAAAATGTGCAAAGAAAATACTATTTTACTGCAGGTTTCCTGGTCAGGGAGGAACCTCCATCATATAGGAGGCCAATATCGGCCCCATATAGCAGCATATATCTGTCTAACACTAAGTCAGACAGGAACACTTTTAGAAAAGGCGCCACCAATCAGTTGTTGCTCAAAGGGTTAAATGTGATATTAGCACTCTTTCATTTAAAGAGGAAAGTCTTTTTCCTCTGGTGGATTCGACACTCAGAGACAAAGAGGCCAAATGTCTCCCACAGCAAAATAGATTGTTGTTGATGGGCAGACTCCCAAAGAACTCTCCGAGGATTGAGATGGGCCTGGGGAGAGATGAGAGGAAGGCTTGGCGAGCGTCCCACACACTCACACACGTGGTTTGACTTAAAACTTCTTCTACAGTGTCATAAATCAACCGCGCTAGGAAGGAACAGGGTGGGGTCTGGAGTTATGGGAGCGCTTGTTTTACTGGGTCTATAAAATCAGATCTTCTTCCTTTGGCGTGAAATGCATCAGCACAAGGCCAGTCACAGACATCAGTCTCTCCTGGTGTCATCTCTGTCCTGGAACCACCTCGGACTTACTAAAATACTAAGAAGGCTAAATATGTGAGTGACACATGAAGAGGAAATGAAGAGCTCACTCCAAAACCAGACAACCGTTTAGAAACGTTGATACTTACTCTCAAATAATGATCGATACACACAATGAAAACCAAAAAAAAAAATGTTTAATGGATAGCCGGCAACAAAGTAGATCCTGTATGTAGTAGAGAAACTGAATGTTGTATTACTGTTTTTTTTTTTGTCCAAAATAGAAATAAAGTATTTGGAAATAGAATCTGTTTTAATCTGAAAGTGAAAAGTAAAAGTGTAGTAGATTTAAAATGCTTTTTCCCTGACATGTTCCTCTTACCTGTCTGGGCTCTTTTGTGCTGCAGGACTCCAGCTTGACCTTTGACCCTGCTGTGAAGGCTGTGATGGCCAGGCAGAGGTCCTGCTGCCGGATCAGTGGCTCCACTAGTTCCCACCTCTGCAAAATATAGGAAAAGATATTGATAAGAATAAATATAACAAAGGCAGGAGACATGACTGGGTCTTTATCACTTATACTGGTTTCAGTTATTCATCTTTTGTCTTTTATTTTCATAATGTACATAAAAAATGGGAGAAAACGCATTTAACACAGCAGCCTCCTCAAGTTTTGTTTATCCATTTTACTATGAAGGATTAAGTGTGCAGCAATCCAAGAGTTTTTCATTGGTTACTGGCTTTGTGCCCGTACCTCAAAACGTTACAGCCGTACACAGGACATTACAGTTTTATTGGATTACAAATTTCTACAAATGTCCACATTCCAAACCACTGCAAGTCTGTCTAACCTAATTTAACAAGACGCTGCTTCAAATCAGCGACTGAGGTTAGGTTTTCTAGGAAGACAGCGCTTGGGCCAAGTTGTTCTTGGGTTCGTTGGCTTGAACCGCGTAGACTCAGAGCTCTGCAGCCTTGTTGGGAACTTGAACTTGTCTCTATCGCTTGCCTCCCTTCATCTCAACCACAGGTTACATGCTACAAACATACCAATTACTAAGCATTGTGAGCATGCATCCTATTTAACATGGTGGGAAAATGTTTCTTAAACTATGGTTTGGCATCCAATACGGGTCGCGAGTCCGTGTCTTTATGAGTTCTGCAACCCGGCATGCAGGCTGAGAAGACTGAAGAACCCCGGGATTATAACATGTCACTGCCGTTCAATGAAAATGTCATATCTGCCAAAGCTTTTCAGAATTTAAAATGAGAAATTTTAACTCTAGAGTCATTCTAGGATAGATTTCCGATGGATTTCATGGGTCATTAAAGTTCCTCGACACAGACAATCATGGAAGAAATACACATGGCCTCTGCTGTGTGAGTCCTGTTGTCCCTGGACCATGAGTGCCAGTATTAGTGTTATTATTATATGCCCGTCGTGTCACCAGGACAATTTTTGCGCTTGCAAGGAAAAAAGTACTTGTTATTCTGTGTGCTTAGAGTCTCCCCCTAGTGGTGGAGGCCTGACCTGCGACTGCGGTCTGTTGGCTCCTGCGCCCCTGCACTCAGCCAGGCCCAGGCTGTCCGTCCCATGGGTCTCCAGACAGAGCCCGCCTTGTTTCAGCACACTGGACACCGCTTCCTGCTCAGGGATCCTGGGGGAGCCGTTGACAGAGGCGTGGGGGACAATAAAAGAGGTTGTTGCAACAATAAAGACCAGATAGACTGAATTGACTTGTTGCTCTATCGAGTAATTGAATTACGCTGCTGGGTAACACACACTACTGCAACAACGCATAGATAGTGTATGAATGCGATTCAAGTGCCTCCAATTAACTGGAGATAGTAGCGATACACCCAGAGAGGCGGGGCTTAGCGTGAGAAACACTACACACTAGTACCACGCTCAAAGATTCCCCTCCAAATCACATTTGGACAACACACAAAACTTATATTTTCTCTATTTTATATTTTTGTGAGCCTGTCATGATGGTAGGAAGTCAACTTAGGCTGTCAACAGATGGAAAAATAGTATTATTAGCCAATTAGCTTCAAGTTAGCCAGGTGGCCCCTGTGCACCTATACTTTATCCCACTAAAACACGCTTCCTTGACATCAGTGTGCTGCAGTATGTTCAGAGATACAGAAAGAAAGTGATTGCTGCTTACCTCAGCTCAGGGTAGACGTTCTCCATGTACCAACGGAAAGGCTTGCAGTTCAGCTTCCGCCGCAGCGTCAAGCGGTCTGCAATGCTACATGAGGAAGATGATGATGGTGGAGAGAGACAAAGATGGAGGCAGACACCGAGAGGTTAAGTAGAAAGGAAGAGAAAGAAAAGGAGGGATGGAGAGAGAGGAAGAGAGAGGCACTAAGTGAGATTTGTTTCCACATATTGAGCTAGAAATCAGCCTGAAGGTAGCCTGAGGACAGCAGGCGGCATCTTGCTGATCTTGGCTGAATCCAAGCTAAGAGAATGTAGCTGCAACTATAGGCTGAACTAACAGGGAGCCTCTTAATAATGTTGATCCAGCAATAACTCTTGTTATTACCAGAGAAGGCATTGTGCCTTTATCCACAATCACAATACACTTTCTTTAAAGAAATGTGCACAAGAAAAGAAACAGGAGAAAACAAGAAATATCTCTAACTCTCTAACTAGCTCCTTGGTTAACATTAGAGTTGGCTTGGCAACCATTAAAATGTGGCTAGCTGTGCTCTATGGGGATTATCAGCATGGTGGGAATGTGTCTTTCACCAATCAGATTGCTAGACTGAAACTATATATAACATGTATAAAATGTGAGTCGTAGAGTAAGAGGAGGAGACTTGGAAAAAGATCAATTACTCTACAGTCAACATAGATAGATGATAGACAGTGCTGTGGACTGACCTGCCAAAGGCCTTGCCCTGGGCCGAGGGCCTTGCAGAGTAGTAGTACTGTTTATACTCATCCATCCAGACCTCAGCAGCCCGCCGCGTGTTCCTGCATCGACACAACACCTGCTCAGACAGGGTAATGACAGTGCTGCAGGCATTGCTACAGTCAGCATCGGCTCTAATGACAGTGCTGCCGACAGGAGCCTTGAGACGCCACCGGCCCTACACTGCAAAAACATCGGCATCGTCTTGTATTGAGTCTTGAAATCTGAGATTTCTTTGCATAGAGCACACATTTTGGTCAGTAGGGTGAGATCATTTTAAGTCTGAAGAGTGCACAGTTTTCTGACGTCACATTACATGATTTCTGGGCGATGAAGTCCTTCAAACTTTCAAAAGTGCAATTACCTCTTGCTGACACTTGAGGCCGCCAAAGTGCAAAGTTGCCTAGTGCAGCTTTAAAGTACATAACTTGTTTCAAGAAACTGTCCCTCGTCTCTCGTTCCTTCTTGAAACTGAACTGTATTGACCTAAGTGCAAGATTTTAGGACTCGGTAGATTTTTTTGCAGTGTAATAATATAGTGCTGCAGGCAGCGCCCTCGAGACACTCGCCTGTTGACACCAGATCGGCCCACTCACTTAATGTAGGTGAGAGCGTTGCCCTCTGGGAAGTCGTAGGGGTGCCGCTTCCTGAAGACGTGACCCACGCGGCTGCAGGGCAGGATCTCCAGGCTTCCTCCGCACATCCACACCCGGAACGACAGCTCTGCAGGACGACATTCAGGCTGATGACGGCTGATCTGCGTTATGTCAATATTGGACTGGCAGCGTTCACCTGCTACATTGTTTTATGTACCAGATGGCTAATCGCTGTAAATCAGTGACATGAAAGCTGTTGCAGCAGATACTTTAGCTGCCTCGCGGATTCCAAGGACATATGTGGCGTATCAGAGAGCCGGCTGCTGGATCTATGCAGCATCTGACAGTATCAGCCGCCCCCCCAAAGGCAGGCGTAAAAAGGGCTTGATAAAAAGCATGTCATCGCTGCCATAGAAGAAAACAAAGCTGAAATGTTGGCGTTCTTCTTCTTGTAAGTTGAACTGGAATTATAAATCATAATTTTGGTGCTGGAGTGAGTTTCATGAAACTCTGGCACTTGAAGCAGTTTTCCAAAAAACATGTCAGTCAATGAGAAAATAGAAACTCTTTCCTTCATTCCTGAAAAACTTTCTGTAGATAAATGACTTTTGATGAAAAATATTCAACTCGGTGAACTCAGAGATCTTTATTTATTCACTCCCATCCTCCGTATTAAGTGACTTCAGGGGAAGTTCAAGTTTCAAGATTCAAATCAAAGTTAGTGAGCGAGCACCAACGTATAACAATATGAAATGAAATTAGGAATGAGCTTCATATTCCTCGGAGTCACATATACTATATATGGATGTATTTTCCTAGAGGGGTTAAAGTGCAGCCTGAAGCAGGTATCGGTCCTGTGTCTCGCTTAGGGACACTTTGAGTGGGAATTGAACCTGTGACCATAAAGGAACACTAATAACATGTTTGTTTCTGTCTGATTCCAGCTAAAGGAAAGACTCCATCAGTGAGCTCACCAAAGTTCTCCCCTCCCCAGATGTCCATGTGTGTGTCATACTGGCCCAGGTGGTTGAACCAGCTCTTGTCCATGACGAAGATCCCACCAGCGATGACTGGAGTCCTGCAGACCAGAGAGGAGGAGTCACTTAACCCACACTCATATCCAGAGGGACTTGACAGTGATTGCAACAGTGGAATAAGTGTAAATTCCTACAATGCCGCATGTAATAATAATAACATAACATGTAATAATGACAGAAATACTATATTGTGATGATTCATTTCTTCAAGTTTGAAGTTTTAATATAGAGTCACTACGGCTACGAACAACTGAGAAGAGGAAGAGGAAGAGGAAGAGGAAGAGGAGGAGGGATATAGAGCACAGCAGGTGTACCTGATTGACTGTGTGGGATCACTCCTCGCCATCTTCTGCTCAATAGGAATCTGTTCCCATTTGAAGTGTAGACTCCAGTCAAACCCTGATAGAGAGACAGAGAGAGAGAGAGAGAGAGAGAGAGAGAGAAAGTCAAACTGAGCAGTAAAATTGACTTCCATATGGTCTATAAATCAGTCCCAATGTAGCCCAAAGGAGCTTCACCATACTCAGCCAGCAATACAAGATATATATATATACAATATAAGTAAGTTATTGCTGTTATTGCTGAATATCCTATCATAATTCACTGCTGTTGGAAGAAAACCTCACATCCTCAAAAAGTCACCTTTTCAAACTTTATTGTCAGAATGACTTCCATCCATTTTTTTAATGTTCTAATGGGTTTTGCCTTGATAAGTCCTAGAGTCATGATGAACCACGCTCTCCTGAAAAGGACCACGTAAACATCGTGAACATGACAGCAGCGCCGCGTTACACGGTATTATTATGTTTTATGTGTTACTCGTGCACTGACCTCCTCTCAAGTCGGCTGAGGCAGCCAAGTAGGCGAAGTTGTCCAGGCTGATGACGTCGATGATGGGGCTGACCACGCGTGTGTGGTCCTGGTGGGAGGAGGACAACAGAGTTACTCACTACCACTGAGACAGCTATTATCAGCGCTTTGTTTTCTACTGCTCTGCAGGGGTTGAAGTAACGGATTTCATTTCCTCTTGTTGCTGTAATTGAGTAGTTTTTTTTGTGTACTTTATTTTGTGAAGATTTTACAAGTACGTAAATATGTATGTATGTGCTACGTTTTAAATGACATCTACTACAGAGAACAGATTTCGTAGGTTCTCCATAAGCATTGCAGCAGATCTACAACAGACCTGCACAAGCATACGGAGGAAACTTTAAGTTAACTAACTGATTTTATCCATGACGGTACATTAGTTACAGTATTATTAGTTTGTTACCTTGCTTGTCAAGCTAGTTTGCTAGCCTTGCTAACTAGTTGGATTGCTAGTAGCAAGCAAAACACAAATGTAGTAACATTATTGAATGAGGTTAGGTTAAGAAAGTCAACATAGTCTAGAAAATGTGCAATTAAACTCTGTCATCTCACTGTTTTTGGATGGGAAAGATCATACGTAACCAAAGTAACAGTACTTCTACTTGAGTAGGAAACTCTGGTATTGTTTATGGTGTGCAGAAGTACAAAACACATAGAAATCAGTTCAGAGTGGACATCGGTTCT
This sequence comes from Gephyroberyx darwinii, assembly GCA_900660455.1. NCBI lineage: Eukaryota > Metazoa > Chordata > Actinopteri > Trachichthyiformes > Trachichthyidae > Gephyroberyx > Gephyroberyx darwinii. The sequence goes on from CABFOQ010024942.1 coordinate 14,130, forward strand.
AGTGCAGGAGTAGACCGGGACAGGAGAAACGTCTGAACCGCTCAACTACCTCCTGCTGGGGAAGTAACATGAACCCAAAAGTAAACATGGTGGAAGAGAGAGCTGTTGATAGTGTGTGTTTATCTATGTGTGTCTGACTGTGACTGTGTGTGTGTGCCAACACTGTTGTTTGCTCAAAGGGCATGTGTGTGTGCTTGTGTATGGTGGACTAGCTTAACACTGGGAGAATCCAAACCACTGTTTCCAATTAGAGCCGTCCCTCTCTGTGCTCGGTGACTGAACCCCCGGTGAACTTTGTGCTCGTTGCACCAGAGAGTGCGGGGGAAGAGAGAGTGCGAAATGCCACTCTGCCAGAGAGCAATTTGGAAAGGGATGCTCTAAACAGCTTTAAGCAATAGTCTTTTTATCGGGCTTTTAATGAGCCACTGTGATTTATTAAAGCATGACGAGGCTGTACTACCAGGGGGGATGTCGATGATCGCTCAATCTCTCTCCCTGTTCTCTCTGATGATCTCTGTTACGTCTACTGTCTGAGCACTTTGGTCACTTGAATTCCTTGTTTCTTTTAATGTTGCTGATGAAGGAATTTAAGCTTATTTGCAAGTCAGCAAAATGCCTAACATGACAAGTGAAAACAGAAAAATGAATCAGAATAGAATAGAATAGAATAGAATAGAATAGAATAGAATAGAATAGAATAGAATAGAATAGAATAGAATAGAAAGCTGTACTCTCCCCAGTTGGAAATGTGCTTTGAGGACTATTAATCTCACAATTTCCAAATGCCACTTGGTCTGTGGAGCATGGTGTTCTGTGCTGCATCACCCAGTAACGTCACACTGGTCTCTGAGTAAGACACAGAGGACTCAGTGTCCCGGAGGCTGAAGGTCAATAGCTGGACTTGTCTGTTTGCTGTCCAGATTCATGTGCACGCCAATTACACGCTTACTACTTACACAGTATGTGGAGATATTTTGTTGTGTGCGGATAGGAGTTTTTGTTATACAAACGTTTCTTGGAGGCAGAAAAAATAATAATAACTCAGTGGTTGAGTTAAACCTCAGTGGGCGGAGCCAAAGAGCCATAGTTTTGAGGATGCATGTTAGCTTGACCCCTCATCAAAATATACAGTAAGTGAAAAATATAGATGGCAATAACTTCTTTTTTCATATATTCATGACTATAGCATTGGAAGGTCAGCAGGCTAGCTAACTAGCTTACCTAGATAACTATAGGCTAGTTTGGCTAGTTTGAACTTGGAAGGCTAGGCTAACTAGCTAACCTAGATAACTTAGTATGGCTAGATTGCATTTTTTTCAGTTAGCAGCAGAGCACTACTAACTTCATAATATCATCTACCTCCTCTCTAACCTCTTGCCTTTTTCACTGGGCTTCAGTCTAATGTTACTTAGCCAGAAAATTGGTGGTTCTTTGGCTCCGCCCACTGAGGTTTAACTCAACCAATCAGATTAATTCTGGCATTTCCGCTTTATTAGACAGTACACAGTGGAGAGACACAGGAAAGACTCCATATATAGTTTTTAAATTACTAATCCAAATTCAATCAATTCCTACAGTACGTCACTGTTCTGAGGTTAGTGATATCAGCCCAGACCTGTATATAAGAAGTGTCCTTGAGATCTGAGATCAGTTTGCCTCATGATGTCACATTAAAGATCATACTGCTGCTGATTCCACATCAGTATTGCTACTGTTAGAGGCTATATGACCAGGATCAGCCTGACCGAGGAGCTGGTAGATCATCGCTGAGGCTGATGCTCTCATGACCGCCAGACTGAAGATTGTAATGCAAGCTGGATGAGTCACAGCTGCCCAGAGCCAAGGAGGGGTGTACTCAAAGACTGAGGGAGTAAGAGATGATGACTTCTGAGTAAAATATAAGATTTTTTTGTGCAGTTGCAGCCTTTTGAAAATGTGTTTTCAATACACATTTCCCTGAAAGAGTCTTACGAGTGAACAGGAGGGCTTTTTGTTCGGGTGTCTCTCGTGACGGTGTAGTGCCTTGTGAAGAAACAGTAGACTTGTGTCTGTCGTCAAGGTAATTGGCTGACGTTTTTATGAAGTTATGTCTTATAAGTAGCCGGTTTGGCATGGGTCGGGGTGGCAGAAAGGGTTGTAGCGACCTAAAAGCGAGGAGAAAGAGTCGACGAAATCTGCTGAATATGCTGTTTTTTGGTAATAGAGTCTTGCCAACAAACGATGACAGAGGCAGATTTACACCTTCCTCAAAAAGAGAGGGAAAAGGGCACAGATGGAGAAATAGAATAAACTAGCAGCATAACTGTCAGCAACATTTTATTTATATTTAACGGAGGTATTTAAAATATGAGAGGAGGATACGTTGTGTGGTATCAGATGGCTGATGCTGCAGAGTTTGTCTGAGGGGAGGGTGGCAGTTTATTTAGGGAGCAGATGTGTTGGTGATGGCCAAGTTACAGCGGAGACAGGGAG
>CABFOQ010024943.1:0-11278 GCA_900660455.1 Gephyroberyx darwinii
CTTTCAAGTGCTGTCGTTTCGTAGAAGCCTCGAGACACAGTACACTTCATGTGATGGTATGACACTGAATGTATGATAACATATTTAGAGGATTGTAAGATGTTCATGGTTGCTAAGGAGGGGTTTTTTTGTTGTCTGGAGGGAAATCTGGGTTATTTTACCCCCATGAAAGGCTGATTGGATCAAGCCCCGAGGTCTGCTCTATTGTGGTAATCGCCTCTTCAAAGCCCTCGCTCTTCGCTCAGCTCAATGGAATGCCTATTACCTTTGTGGTCCCATGTCTCTCAGGCTGCCGGGAGTGGAAGCAGCCCCTGCAGAGCTGGGTCGAGCCAGGTATCCCATCGGCCACCGGACGGCTGTTGTCACGGGGTGGGAAGCGTGGCAGCGATCCCTCACACTGGGGGTTTGATGGGGGCTGAGAAAGCAACAGGGTGAACTTGATGATACCTTTCCTGTGTGGGCCTCTCTAGCTGCAGGGATGGGAGCGCTCCTGACGCAGAATGCTGTATTTTAGTACGTGTGTACGCTTTTTGTGAGCAAAATGCCTCACAGAATATCACTTTAAGGCCACCTTTCTATTTTTAATGTGCCCCGGTCTAAATATACAGCTTGCCATTTCTGCAGCTCGACTGTTTTACTCTTTCCTCTTGGCCTCTACAATGCGTAAGAAATGTAAAAATGTAAAAAGCTTTGTTTGGTTTGCGGCCTCTGGAAGCCCCGCGAGGCATGCATCATGTTATTTCCGCTGCTGGAATGCGGAGTAAGTGGATATTTTGGATGTGTCACCGTGCTGCGCGGGCTGCAGCGTCTCGTTTGATGGCGCGGCTGACAGCAGCGGTGATGCAACCGTCAATGCATAAAGGGTGTGTTCCCTGGCCGCAAGTTGACGCATTTCACTGGGAAACTCTCTTTCCAAAGCCCCAGCTCTCCCAGTCCGCCGGGTTGGGTCCTGGCCTCGTGCCATGACCGTGTGGGTCTTCACTCTCTGCATGGTCATTACCAACCATTGAGTTTTTTTCAGTTCCACTTTTATTTTGAGTTGCATGGGCTGTGTTCACATTTGTCTGCATTTGTATTTCCTTTGGTCAGTTTTTCTTTATATCTAACTCTTCAGCAACAATCAGCAAAATGGTAAATAAGTGATGTGTACATGGATTTTATTCGATGAGCAGATTGTGCTTTTACTTTGTATTTTCTCAAGTGATTCTCTCAGCGGTTTATCACGTCATCCTAGCTGCATTCTTAAGGGCAAAGTAGACAAAACATCTAAGTCAAACGACTCCTCTCTTGGCCCATAAAACAGAAGCCTAGACGCGACCACGCCTCTAAGGAAAAACAAAAACGCTGCACAAATTGCTTTCGGTTGTACCAACAGCTAATAAAAAAAGAGGAAAAAACACCACCAACAAATCCCTTGGGTGCAAGGAATAAGGGAGTGACTTCTTTGTGTCTTCAAGTTTCATTCTATCTCTTTCATTCTATCTATTTATACTTGTCGTTGCCCAGATGTCATGATCTACAATGTAAATAAAGATTTATGGGAAGACTTGAGGCAGGACAAAACACAACTTTTCACGAGATTGCTCAGGTTGTGCACTCTGACAAATCTACAACCAAGTGCCAACATTTCTAGGTTGTTGTGGTCTCAAGCAAATATGGCCCCTGAGCTTCGGCTTACTCCCCTTTTGAATAGGGAATAAGGTTATCTAAGCGCTGAAATCATGGAATGTGTAATTTAAGGATACATGCTAATCCTTCCTGGTATCAGAGCCAAGGATACATATAAATCCCTCTCCTGGTATCATAGCCATTGATTGATCCATGGATCATCAGCTATTCAGCTAGTTCCTATGTTCCCTTTCCATATTCCATATTCCAACAGTGGCTCGGAGCCAAAGGTTTTAGGCTCCATGCTGTTTTAAAATATTCCAGACCAGAAGGACTAATACCTTCCAAGCATAAATATCATGGGAACACGCTGCATTTCCAAAAGCTCCACATCTGCTTGATGTCCCGCTGCACAAATTCACCAAAGACAGCAGCATTAGAGGGAATATCAGCTTATTATTCCAATGTAAAAATGTAGTTATTATATTATACTAAATTATATTTTCAAATGTCCTGTATCGGGCCACCTCTTTCTCTCCTGTTTATTTTGAAATGTTTATTTTTGGGCCCTGGGGTTTGTAATAGCAGAAATGATAAAGGTAAGGCCTCAATATCAAAATGTATTTCGTGTTGAAGTGGTTTTACTGACATGATATAATACTTCAACACAAGTAGTTAACATTGCGCACTGATCCAATTTGGTCTATCGATTTAGCAAAAGTCACTCATTTATGAACTGTGCTCTATTGAGTCATTTATTTATTTTGATCCCAGTTAAAGAAATACACAGGACCTTTGGAAGATTGCCTCATTGGTCAACTTAGCCGGTACATGATGAGGACAGAGACACCAAAATCATCCATGTGTCCCTGGTAGATCATTGGCTGCTAATGCTTTAGCATACAGTATGTTGAGTGATAGAAGGCTCCATGCTAACACTTTAGCACAGACTATGTTGAGTGATAGTAGGCTCCATGCTAACACTTTAGCATACACTATGTTGAGTGAGTAGGCTCCATGCTAACACTTTAGCATACACTATGTTGAGTGAGTAGGCTCCATGCTAAATATACACTGGTTAATTACCGGCTTATCCCAGCTAGCACCAGAAAACAAAACACAATTGACTCAGACCAGAAAGGGTAGGTATTTATTGAACAATGAATCCTTGTTGCTGATTGGACAAACGTCTGTGAAAATGAAAAATGAAAAAAACAGCCTTCTTTACATGCATACCAATATTCCTTTAATGTTTGGGCTACTCACAGTTAAATTGCATTCATGACTTGGTTTATATAAATATTGTGTTCTGTCTGTAATAACCTGGATATATTTGTTTCCCAAGTATAAGAAACCCTAATATGATAGCTGAGACAATTCTTACTGTTGCTTTCATGACCAGCAGAAGCTTGGTGTCAGTGGTAATAGTCCAAATATTCTACTTATTCACAGGGATCTTTTTGATCAGAATAAACACGTGAAGAATCAAATAAAAAGCACATCTAATTTGAGCTTTTATCTGGAATCCTGTAAGCATGTAAGCCATTGGGCTGGATTCATATTAAAAATCTTTATGTTGTGATTGCTAAATTTAGAAGTGTAGCCTGTCTTTTCCACTTTAGCACCTGCATTGCCTGCCACCATTTTGTCCATTTAGATTCATTACTTTTTCTTGGGAGTATTTATTTATGCTTGTGTGCCCTGCTCCACAGTACCTCTTTGGGTATGAAAGACATCACTATTTCCCACAGAGCTAATGCTATGACCTGGGCAGTCCACTGTGATAGCTCACCAGCCGGGCCTGGAAGTTTGTGTCAGTCTTGTGTGTAGTTGTGTGAGTGGTTCTGCCAAACAGTGTGAGTGTGCATGCACTGAACGTCCATGGCTATGTGTACTCAGGATGTGTGTGTCAAACAGTTTGCCAAACAGGCTATGGTCTACATGAACACTTGTGATGTGGGATTTTTCTTTTTGGATTGATTTAGCTGAGGGGGCTCGGAGCCATGATGAACAAACACATTATGAAGCAGAATAAATGTACAGAAGTGCAATAAATGTATAAGAATTTGTCTTAGTGACATTGGTGTTGAGACAAACTTTACCTAATGATACACATGGTCCAAGGACAACAGTGGTACAGTTTATAGACTGAGAGTTTGACCGATTTGGGGTTTTGAAGGCCAATATTGATAGTTTTTTATTTAAGCTGCCACTATTTTGTACCGATATTCAACATCTTTAAATATGAACATTTCTATGCCACCAAAATTGCAAGTATTCAGTGTTTCCCCAAAATGTTATTCTTGTCAGGGCCTCTGAAACAGCAGTAGACCATCATGGGACACTAAAACTCTCCATTGAAACCCAGACTAATGGCATTGTTTGGGTGAGCCAGCAGCATGGGAAAGATATTTGATATCTAATAAAAGCCTCCCATTGGTTATAACAGTCTAACCCTGGTATATACATTCAATGTTCACTGTATGGTTTGCCATTATGACATGTCCAGTAGTGCATCGGTCCAGTGTAGCATGACAATAGTCATAGTGAATAGAATAAGATCACGGTAGCCCAGAGGTTAGAGAAGAGAACTCACCAGAAACGTGGGTGGGGAAATAACTAAATTTTATGTTATGATTAATGATAAATAATATAGATAAAAAATAAATTATGAATTAAAATGAAACTGAGAAAAACCTGCGCCCAGCTAAGCCTCTTCTAGCTCTGTTTCGGTAGATGATTTTACTCAGCAGCTTCAGGGGTGTCAGTCTGTAAAACCTGCAATGAAACCTGCCTCACCCTGCCTTAAGGAGCTAACCCACCTAGAAGAATTTCATTACTATTGCTTTCAATGGAGAGTTTTAGTGTCCCGCGATGGTCTCTGTCATCATTTTGTGAGGAAACCAGCAGGTTTCAGGTGTAACCCGTGCTTATTTGTCCCCATCAAATGGCAGGGCTCCTCAGAAGTCGTTTACGATCCACAACTCTCCACGGCGGTCTGCCAGTGGAAAGTCAGTGAGGAGATGAAGTATGGCAGGCATCCTCAGCAGAACTGTCTAAAATTATACTGTATCCTGGGTCCGGATCTGTTTTTACAACAGGAAACTCAGGTGCTCCATCCTTTCATCTCAGATGGACTGGCCAATGATCAACGCTACTCTCTCTCCCATCTGTCTGATTTCATCTGATGCTTGTACCCAGGAGCTGTAATTTCAGACCTACAAGGTTGAAATGTTGCTCTGCTATCGGCCAATGGGTTGTTTGTTGCCAATTAAAGGACACGGTATTAGCTAGGGCTGCTGCACTTCCTGCAGACATGATGATATACGAGGAATCTTATTAAAAGTGTATTGTTGTCCGTTCTGATGATGCTTGACATCAATGAACAATGAATGACATCACAATGACCATTCAGAGATTCCAATTAGGTCGCTATGGCTACAGCAAAGGGAATGATGTCATTTTAAAGAATGTGGAATTTGTGACAGCTCAGGATTATGAGCAAAGCATTTGCTTCAGCAGCTACAGTATGCAACAAGGCTCACTACCTTTGTCTGGTCTGGCCCATGTTTGAAGATGTCCCGCCCCGACATCCTGTTTCAACAGGAAATTGGTTGAATTGTGGAAGCAAGGAAATGCCGTTTGAAATAAGGTAGACAATAATTAATAAAATAAACTTAAAACTTAAATGTGATATGAAGGGGTAACGTTGTAACGGTTCTTGTCTCTGATTGGTAACTTGAAATATTATTACCGAAATTGAAATAGTAATTAATTACACTACTACTGAGCAAAGTAGTAATATTACCACCCATCACTGCAAACATCAGACTGGGAAAAGAAGAATCCTTCACAGAGAAAGAGGATAAAGTCTTCACACCCTCTCTCTTCCAAATAAGATGGGAATGAATAACACATTCATGCTGAAATTGGACCACCGCTTCGCCTTCATTCCCGTTGATGTGTAAACCTAAACTGAATCGATTTAACAGATCACCGTGCGCTGGCACCGGGGTTCTCGACTCCCCTGGATAGAGCAAACACGCGCCAATGCCAGGCTGTGGAGACTGTACGACTATTGGGTTTTCAAAACATCAAGCGCAAGTGTTTGCAACCACCAGCACTTTTTTTTTTTTAAACTTTTTTTTTCTCCTAAATTTTTACATTCCCCCTCATAAAATATCTGAGAGGAGGCTTGTTTGTCCAGGACGGTGCCCACGCAGTATCTCTAACCGGGCCTGGCCTAGCCGAGCGAGAGCATGGGCGGACCGCTGGGAGAGCAGGCTTTCATTACCTCTTTACCAAACACAACTCTGAGTCTGAGGTTTTTTTTTTTTCTTCTTCCCCCTCCTTAGTTTGTTTTTATAAGGCTTGTTAATAAAGCTTTAGTGATTCAGAGCCTGATGAAACCCCACACCCCGGCACCCCTCCTCTTTGCTTTTGGACGGCCGACTGCAAGTGACGTTCCCTTCCCTCGCCGCCGTTGCATTGTCCTGCTGGAGCTGGCGGCGCAGACACTTATCAGAAAGTGGTGGGTGGAAAACAAAGTGTGATTGTTACTTTAGGTAGCAACAGCGCTGACAAGAGAGGGAGGCTCCTTTTTTTCCCTTTTTTTTTTTATGAGGCCGTGGTTTGGAGCCACGGGGAATTCCTGGCCCCGCCGGCTCCCAATTGGTGCGCCCTGACTCATCTGATGAAGTGTAAACTAGAGCAAGAGAGTTTATCAATATTTTCTTTGGGCATGTATCGGCAGTTTGTGATTTTTACAGAGTCTATTTGTGTCAAAACACTGAGCTGTTTTTAGACATTAAATTTGGTCTGTGCTGTACCTCATTGGGAGTTTCCACATAATCCCTTAGTGTCGTTATGTGCCTAAGCCAAATGGATGATGTAGTGAAATCTTGACAGCAGTATTCTGTCTGTGGTCCAAGATCTTTTGTTTTTTTTGACTCACATTATACAACATGTCTCAATTGTCTCTCATCTTCATCTTCGTCTTCAGGATTCATTCACCTGGTCCTTCTATTTCTATTTCAGAAGTTCCTAGTATTTCTCTGATGAAGTGCATGAAACAAATTGAGGCGCTGAATCAATAAAAGAGGCTTACATATTCATGAGCCAAGCCCAAGGCAGACACAAAGACTTGGTAAAGCTTGGTAACGTCACAATAGTCTCTAAGACCAAATCTTTTCTGCACATAGACTCGTAGACCACACAGGGAGTGTACACAATCCACATTCACAAGCTATAATTCGAAACAATCGTCCTCGGTCGGTCCTCGGCGCTGCATGTGCAACATTTGGTTTGGGATTAGCGTTAATAGGCAAATTGTCTGTAGTGTGATTTCAAAGACATTTCGCAACGGCTCATATTATGAATGAATGCTTCTGAGAAAATGATCTAGGAAGTCCTTATTTGGGGATTTATTAAATATGGCTGCTCTCTATCTATGGGGAACTGAACACGTTCTCAGTGCTGTCGTCTAGCCATGCTGCTGTCTGTACTGCATCATTATAACCAGCTGAAAAATGTCAACCCCTTTACCTGCTTTACCTTCAGATAACTTGATTTGTGCTACCAGCAAACAGACACAAGGCTAATAGTCATGTAATCTGGACTAGCATTTTAGATTCTTGCACTATTGGATGAGAGACACCGTATTAACTTTCACTAGGTATTGGACAGATAGATTGTTGTTTCTTTGGTCCAAAAGAGAGATAGGTTAAAAGTTTGGCATTAAATAGGACTGATAGGTAGTACTCGCTCCCTGCATCTTGTTGCACTCTACAACATCTTCACCCCACTATCACTTACGTTATAGAAGCAGGCCACAGTACTCTTCTACAAAATGACATTTTGAATTTAGATTATTCCACCACAAACCTTAGCAATGACCTGGCAATGGAGCAGTTTACCAGCTACGAACTAGCAAGCTAACGTCATGCTAGAAAGCCTTACTGTCACCCTCCGGCAGCCATTTTGGAGGTCCACAGTTTAGGCAACAGTGGCTGTGAACAGCTGCTTGTGTTTCTAAACGACTCAACAGGATTCAATAGACATGGTTCATTTTTGACTGACTTTGTGCCAGCTTCTTAGCTAGCTAATCATTAGCATCATAACGATCTTCAGTCATCTCTCTTTTTCTCCAACAGACCTCCAGAGTTTTGTGATGTGACTGGCATGGCGTCAATTCTAGGTCAATGCCTAAAAGTTGATCAGGGCATTAGTTTAGAATGATAATTATACTTCACATTGAAAGCTGTACTGTTTAATAGCCACCGGTCAAGTAAAGGCCTCTTATTTTTCTCTCAGATTTATAGAAATCCTGTTTTTTTGTTTTACCAACATACTTCCATTTTTACTGCTATCAGTGCTGGCTTATTTAGCACAGCCTCACCAGAGGCCTACTGCTTTATACCAGTACAAGCACACACACACACACACACACACACACACACACACACACAGTTAGCTAGTAAATTACCACTCGCAGCAGGCCAAGCAGCCGAAGTGCAGATGTAGGCCTAATTACAGAGCATACTCCTGAAAGGAACTAATCCTCCTCGGTCTTGGAGAGCCTTCAGTCCCAGAAGAGGCTCCTAGACTCATCAGCCTGTAAATCACCGGTGCATTGGCTCTACCTTAACTTCATCTCCCCGGGTCTGGCCTCACACTCTCTGAATCACTGTTAACCCTGAGGACTTGAACCGCGGGGGGGCCAGGTATATTTGCTTATCTTGCACCGTTGGATACATTGGAATCTGTACAGTATTTTTGGTGAATATTGGGGCCTTTGAAATGTAGAGCTGTAAAAACTTCCAGTCCCACACCGACCGTGAGGCCGTTCGTGCCGACAGTTAGATGCAGACTGTGGAATTTTTTTCTAACCACTTTCGCTTAGAGTGAAACATGTGGCTGCAGTGCCCTTGTTCAGAGTATTGTTTGAAGTCTATTCAAAATTTAGAGCTGACAAAGAAGATTACTTACTACATTAAGAAATGGTAATCAGAGAGGCATTCCTTTTTTTTGGGTTTTAATTTATTGAAATGGAGGCCCTGTCTCAACTTTGTTCTTGTATCAGTCCCAGAAAACCCACCAAACTGAAGTGGTGGGTCCCAAAACTAACTAACTACCACCCATGGAGGACGAAGGAGGAAAAGAAAAGGGGGGGGAAGAATGGGAAAGCCAGCCATCGTTATGCTGTACATTACATTATTAGCTGCTGGACCAATCGTTGGACCAATCGCCTGCAGCGCCTTGCTCAAGGGCACCCCGGCAGTAGGGGATTTGCACCCAGCTAGTCCAGGGGTTGAACCGGAAGCCTTCAGGTCACATGCCCACTTCTCTAAACTTTAGTTTACAGCGCTGGTTTACTATCTCGATTGCTCATCGTGGGTGTTGTCTGTCACTTTGGCAGGTATTCAGAGGGTTTTTCTGAGAGGAAAAGTGATTTGTAGGTGAATGGAACACACTCAAAGATCAAAGCCTGTCTCCGTCTCACTTTCTCAGCTGCACAATATCGCCACTACGACCAAATACTCAGATTAAAGCCTCAACAAAGCTGCAGCTTTTGTTCACATTGAAAGAACGATGAATAGGATATAGTGTACGTTATCAGTCTGTGCCTGTTTGTGACCTTGAATCCTCTGTTTGCCTGAAATTGTCTTTTCAATGATTTTTGAAACCTTTAGGGGTGTTTACTATTTGCTGTAAGTGTGTCATGTGGGCGTGGCCAGCGGTGGGCTGGGTTGTGGCTATCAGGGTGAGGCTAGCAGCCACAGAACAGGGGTGTCAGAGCAACAATAACAATGGAGGAAAGCAGTAAGAAAAGAAGGAACAGAGAAAGTAAATGTTCAAAAACATGGTGTACATCAGCTTTGTTTTTATTATTGCAGATTGGCTGCGTTCTCAGTCTTCAATCTTCAGTCTTCAGTCTTCGGTTACATCAGCCTCAGGCTAGATGTCTTTTCAAAGTAGACAGCCTATCAAGATTAGTGACAAGTGGTGGGGTGGGAACTTGACAAACTGAGGGGGAGGAGGGCGGGACTAACAATACTTGTATATCATAGCTTTAAGAGTGATACTGCCCCAAATAATCCAGTTCACATGTGTATGTAATATGTAGATATTGCAAGTATTGAAATGGCAATGAAAAAAATTGGCACGTCACCAACTACACATGTGCGAGGTGTATAGCATAACCAGAGCACGGTGCTTGCATGGCTCCTACCTTGGTCGCAGCTTTTTGCAGCAATTGCATAACAATCACATTACGTGCACGCATGTCACTCACACAGACAAACATCCTGAAGCCGCAGCATCAACTTCCCAGCAACAATCTAATCTGATTCATACCTTCGTGTCGGAACACCAGATGCCATGAAATATCCTTTTTCTGCCATCAAAGCAACACACCCTAAAATCACCAGGAGAGACAACTGCCAAAAAAAGAGAGATGGTAATTGCTCAGCTGTCAGGTAAACCGCTTTGATGTGCACAAGACTATTTGGTTAAAGTCTAAGGTGCTAATGGCTGGCATTGGTCCGTGTTATGACAGTTAGCAACACGTAATGAAAGGTGATACATGTCCTCCAGGCTGAAAGTGACTATTTATAATATTTATCCCAATTAAAGTTGGAGATCCCAATTAGACTGTAGCCCGTGGGAGTATCATTTAAGGTGGTTATTTTTTTATGGCTCACCAGTGGGCAGAGATTTGATGTAATGAATGTGTTATGGTTTTCCTTTTCCCTGCACAACGAGGAGGGTGTTTGTCGTGACGTCTTCCTGCAGGTTCATGTCACAGGTAAACACGTGACTAAGCCTGCTTGGCCAGTGGGAGGGGGATCTTTGACGGCTTTGGTCTCCTGTAACAGAGGCTCACAAAAAAAAAACAATAGAAATGCATGAGGGCCACAGGCAGATTTTGCCTCAGGGACCCATATGGGAAGATTTGAGTTGTTGTTGATTTAGCAATGTGAGACTGTCTGCACTGTATGTGGGGAGATAATAGTGGTGAGAGTGAAACCTATAATTACAATAGTCATTGTTATACATTCTCTAACTGGGATAATTTCTGGTGAATTAAATTAAATTAAGTGGAATTAAACTATTAATTAAAGTATTTTGCTGGAGGAAACTCAAGGACCTCTGGAAGCCGCTCAAGGATCCCACTTTGAAAACAATTAAAGGCTGTTTAAAGGTAAATTCCACTGACACTGAGATACACTATACGGCCAAAAGTCAGTGGACACCCCTATTAAGTATTGCGTTCAGGTGTTTCAGCCACCCTGTGTTTCAGGGTTTGGGCTTGGCCCCTCAGTTCCAGTGAAGGGTAATCTTAATGCTACAGGATACAAAGACATTTTAGCCAATTGGGCACTTCCAACTTTGTGGCAACAGTTTTGGGGAAGGCCCTTTGCTGTTCCAGCATGACTGTGCCCCTGTGCACAAAGCGAGGTCCATAAAGACATGGTTAGACCAGTTTAGTGTGGAGGAACTGGATTGGCCTGCACAGAGCCCTGACCTCAACCCCACTGAACACCTTTGGGAGGAAGTAGAACGCCGATTGCGAGCCAGGCCTTCTCGTCCAACATCACTGCCTGACCTCACAAATGCTCTTTTGGCTGAATGGGCACAAATTCCCACAGACACTCCAACAGAGCATTAG
>CABFOQ010024944.1:0-12112 GCA_900660455.1 Gephyroberyx darwinii
CGCCTCTTTTCTTCAGCTTCAGTCGTGTCGGAAACAAAACTAAAATTATACATTCTTTTTAAAATTTTTGTTTTTATATACTCACCGCTCCAAAGACAAAATATCGAGTTAGAACCTTTAATAACAACACCTTGTCCATTTATTGCACACCATTGGTTTCACAAAAATATTCTGGGCACTTTTTGCGTTTCGGACAAACAGCAGCATTTCATTATAAAAAAGTTGACACACCGGAACAGAACAGATGAAACGCAACAACATACAAATGGAGAATAGAAAATGTCTTTTTTTTAAATTTCTGACATTGTGCAACTCGAGTTAAATAGGTCCATTTAGTAAGGCTAGCCTCTTAAATGCACAACATCATACAGTGTTTTAAGGGGCAAAAAAAATAAAATAAAAGGACAACCCCTTTTTGCTAAATAGCATGGACCACATAGAATGATTATCTCTTTCTTTTATTATGTGCAATTTACTGATTGCCATGGCAAGTCCCCAATGAGCTCGAGAACATTTGGTCCGATAAGAAAAAGCTTGATTTGTACCCAGGTAAGAGGGCAAATGGCACAACTTTTAAAAACAGCGGCTGACAGGGATGGCACAAGATGACGAATGTCAGTGAGTTTCTATGATATGATCCTCGGCACAATGCAACGTCAACGCTTTCATCACAGCAATATTCATCTTTGAATTTACAATCATATTCAACCCTGTGTTTTGAGGTCCTACTGCGATAACCCAAAATGTTTGCTCATACTTTTTTTCCAGGGGGGGATTAAATAATGGGAGGATTTCACTGAACGAGGTCACAGTCAGTAGCATTCAACTCGTGGATTATTACCACGGGTATCATCAGCTTCTCATAATACAGGCACAACGAAAGTACTATGTTGGCACAACACAGCTAACGGGAGGAGTTTTGACCAAAAGTAAGCAGAAAGGTAAAGAAACGGTTTCCTAATAAGTCCGTGAATGAACTGATTAACATCACAGACCTACAGCCAATCAGCTTAAGGTGAGGGAAATGCTGGTTGCGTAACATAAACCTTTAATTCATTATTTATAATGATTCAACTCACAGTATTTGCATTCACACATGCACGCTCCTCCTCTTTTAAAGTAATATATCAATACTAATATATAATAATCTAATATATCAAGACCCAATACTGACTATCACAGATACCCATAGTAATGTGTTTGACTGCAAATTTCACTAAGTCATTTTTTGCCTTTTTACAATTCTTGATAAAGAGTTAGGAAAAAGGCCAGAGGACTGGTGGTTGATACACGTCTTGAGTGGAATAATACGGAGGTTTACAGCCCACAGAGTCATGTCACGGTAAATCTTTTTAAAAGACGATCATATACCGACGTGAAACATCACTTGTAAGTAATAGTCATGCAATATTGCAGAACCTCAGCACGCTCTTGGTCAATTTGAAAGCCAGGCGCGCTCTCAAAGTTTTCCATGAAACAAACTTTAAAATAGTAACTGGCCTTTTGACAGATTGGCCGAACTTCACGTGAGATGAAATGCTACATCAGCACATTGGGAATAGAACACTGCAGTTTGGAAAACAAAATCTTGTAACTCCAATTTCAACCATTTTTTAATGTTTTTACATAAGTTTCAGGCTCCTTTTAGGAACTTTTACTGGTTGAGGAAGTTTTACGAACCCTCAAAAATGCTTGGCTGTTCATCAGAAAAACATTTTTCTAACAGGTTTTGGAGATATAAGGTTTTGATTTGACAGCAGTGATAAGCAACTAAAAAAAAGTACGAAGTCAGAAAAACGCCATATTGCGCAAACACCTTAAGGGAACACTGTGTCACTGAAATTTCAAGTTTTGAAAACTTAAAAAAGAAAATGTTTCAAAAATGTTCATATTGATAAAAGAAATACACATACACACACCTGACATATCGCACTTCACAACACCCAACATACATAGCATTCAAATATTAAAACTACAGTACAAGCTCTTGCAATATAGATAATATTGACATTAATAGTTTGCCTATAGCGACGGCACTGAAGGAATAACACAGTCTCTGCCCATACAAACTAGCAGTATCACGATAAACAAAACTTTTTTTCTTTTGTTCATTTTACAGACTTGATTTGTCACTGTTGGCAAAGTCAAGAACTCTTCTTCCTCGACATAGTACTTGTTTAAATGGGGGCTCTCAGGCACTTTCCAAAAGTAGGGCAAGGCTTGGCCTTTGCAGACTTCTAATTGGCTAAGAGAAAAATGACTGTGGCTAATGCTGCATTCATGTCATATGGGAAAAAATGGTGAATACAAGCTTCCTTCTTGAAAATATCATCCACGGCACCTTTCAGGGGGTAAATACTACTAGAAAATACTGTTCGCCTCAGCTTTCAGGGGGTAAACACTACTAGTAATATTAGAAAATACCATTCATGTCAGCTTCCAGCTGGTAAACTTTCATTACGATTTCTTTGACTCCTTGAATTCTGACATCACCAACCAGGAAATAGCTGCAGTCAAGTGTAGGGAACAACATATTCATTTAAAATGAAATAAACAAAATTAACAATTTTCATCAAATAAGTCATTTTGTGATCACAACTCTTAAAATGCCATGGCAGGACACACCTTGTAGTTTGTGGTTGACACTGAAATGTTTTGATTTGCTGTAAAACAGGAACTCAAATGGATCACTCACTAAGTGCATGTGTGTTATGTGTGAAAAAGCTAATCAAGAACAAGCAAAGTCTATGGTAAACTTCAATCATGGCGTCAAATGAGTTGCAGCTTCCAAATGAGTTTCAACGTGTGAACAGTTCCAAGTCGTCGCTTTTAGCCATCAAGACGTTTCGGCGAGTATTCCCATATGACATGAATGCATAATAAGACGCGATGGGGAAGTACAACACTTTAATCACTCTATGGTAATTGAAGCCAGCTCTTTGGCCTGGGCATGCTGCTGCTGGTCTTCTTCAAAAACCTCTGGGGAATTGCCTCCTCCACTGTTGTTCATCTTGGTCTCCTCCGTCAGGGCCACCGCCCCGTCCACGTCCATTTTGAGGGAGGTCGCGGCTTCCAAGTGGTCTAGGGGCTCGGGCGACAGGAAGCCAGAGGAACTTTCACAATTCTGGGTAGAGGAGGAGACCTGGGAGATGACAGGCATCTGGACCGAGGAAGAGGAGGGGGCGGTGGCGGCGGCAGAGGTGGAGGTGCTGCCCGGGTAGACTGGGTGGTGGTGGGGCTCCTCCAGCTCGTACTGGACTCCCAGCGCCTCCTCCTCCTCCTGCACCTGGCTCAGGTAGTCGGGCACGAGGAAATCACTGCAAGGACGGAGAGGATACGTTGAGGCGGGAGGGAGGGGACGAATTAACCATCTTCCCTTCATATATTAACACACTTTCTATTTCTATTGCCCATGTCCTGTATGAGAAGGTGACATATTATTCACTTTGAATCTACGTTTGTTCAGAAGAACCTCTATTATCCATAGTATTCGCAAAACGCAATAGTACAAGGGCGCCGTCATATAGTTGACAGGCATTACAGTAACATCACATTGGTAGCAATGCAGCTGAGATGATCAATAGCAATAACTCCCTAAAAATGTGTTTACCTGGCGGTGAGTCCTCGTTTTATCCTTGCTCTATGTTGTTGTTTGGCCACGGCACAAAGAAATTACGGTGGGGGAAATGCACTTAATAAATGATTAAACGAATGTATAGCCTCACAACTTCTCTGTAAAATCAATCAATTAGTCTACCTGCATTTCCCCTATACGATAACCTCCTTGTGCAGTGGCAAAACAACACACACTGAACACACATTGCCAGGGAAGCACTTTTTTACTCATGTTGGCACTACAAACGTTCGTTAGCACTGCTGTCTCTAGCTGCTACACCGTCAGGCTGTGTCAGCAATATGGCAGCGACTGATATGACGTCATGCGAATCTATGGATAGGGTATACCCTGAATGAATTTGAAGAATAAGCTGTCACACACACATATCATTCACAATACTAGACCCTGACTGGTAGACAGTACACTCTCCCCTGCTTTAAAGGAAAAATCCACCCTTGGATACTCTTACACTGTTATATATATCATCATTTTGTGATGTTCAATGTATTCCTGCCGCTCCTTACTGCATCAACTTCAATTAGTGATTTCCTACATTTCCCAGAATGACTTTCGACAAACCCCCGAGAAGGGGGATGAACTTCAATGAAAGGAGGGCATATGGGCATCATTCAGCTGTTATATAAGTCTATGATCGCGACCACGCCCCTTACTCAAAACACAACATGTCTTGCAGCTGATTGCATTGTGGTCTATTAAGGTTACTGTTGGTGGAGAATTCAGTATCTCTGTCTCTTCTACAGTGGATTCCTCCCTGTTTAATTGTTGAACATCAGTGCAAAATGGTGAGTATAGAAAGAAGCCCTCACGTCATCTACATTTGGCATCTTATCCACGATAATAAAGAAAACACACCACCAAACAACAAATTGTTTCAAACAGTGTAACAGTGTTTTAGGGTGAGATTTTTCCATTAAAAGGCAGCAAACATGCTGAGTGGAGGCAAACCAGTGGGTGTGTCAATACAAATGCTGCAAATTTGCCAAATTGGAAGAATTTAAGGACTTATTTAAAGATGGATGCTAGTCAGTGCCAAGTCCAGTAGGTACAACTAAAGCTAAACTATGAAAATGGATGCCTTTTTAAAAATGCAGTGACTTCTAATCTAACCGCTCTAATAAAAACATTAACAATGTCTTTATTAATTTAATTTAATAGAGCCCCTTAAAAATATGTGTATGCACTATGACTAAGGCTGCAAAACACTTGTAAAAACAGTCCCTACCCCTGCAGCTTTACATCTACTGACTACCATACAGTGGGCCATGCAGATTAGGATCCAGCATAAATGGTGGAGCTCATAAGTAAATGTTTTTCTGTGGCAAAGACTACAGCTCAATCTGACAAACTGGTCTGGAAATCAGCACTTTCGGAAAAAAAACACTACAATACAGTTAACATATCTTTTTATGTGAAGTCTGAGGATGGAAGTTAAGAGTCTGACTGGATTGCCAGAGAATTTTCCACAGTGTTATGATCTCAGACGTAGGCCTTCTACTATAAAACCCTTGAGGAGTCAATGGCCCGTTTGAGCCCTGCCGACCTGTGAGGGCTTGAGTTGATTAAGAAGTGGAAAAGTCTGGGAAACAAAAGCACACATCTACTTTATAAAAGACTTACACTGGGTTCTGACTTTCACTGGTCTTTGCGGGCTGGGTTGCTGATAAAAAACAACCCACTCTATTTTGTTACTAAATATGCATCCATACAGACACAGGTCAAACACAGGATGACAAAATCATTACAGTTGTGGTTTGCAGTTACTGTATATAGTGGTTTCGGAAAGTATTCAGACCCCTTCATTTTTTCCACATTCTGTTATGTAATAGACTTAATTTACTATAGTTTCATCTTGCCATCAATCTACACACAATACCCCGTAATGACAAAGCGAAAACTCCTTTTTAGAAGTTTTTGGAAATGTATTAAAAATAAAAAACTGAAATATCTCATTTACATTGTTTACGTGTTTAGACCCTTTCTTCAGTACTTTGTAGAAGCACCTTAGGCAGTGATTACAGCTTCGAATCTTCTTGTCTATGCCTCTACCTGCTTTGCACACCTGGATTAAGGCAGTTTCTCCCGTTCTCCCTTCCTTGCAGATCCTCTGAAGCTTTCTCAGATTGGACAGGGAGCGTCGGTGAACAGCGATCTTGAGGCCTCTCCACAGATTTTCAACGGGCTTCGGCTGGGCCATTCAAAGACATTCAGGGACTTTACCCAAAGCCACTCCAGCGTTGTCTTGGCTGTGAGCTTCGGGTCGTTCGGCAAATCTTCGCCCCAGTCTGAGGTTGTGTGCTCTCTGGAGAAGGTTTTCTTCTGTATTTAGCTCCGTACACCATTCCCTCAATCCTGACCAGTCTCCCAGTCCCTGCCGCTGAGAAGTATCCCTATAGTACCATGCTTCACTGTAGGGATGGTATTAGCCAGGTGTTGAGCGTTGAGGTTTTGCCAGACGTAGTGCTTGGCATTCAGGCCAAAGAGTTCAATTTTTGTCTGACCAGAGAATCTTTTTACTCATGCTCTCCAAGAGTTCTTTAAGTGCCGTTTGGCAAACTCCAGGTGGGCTGCTATACGCCTTTTACTCAGGAGTGGCTTCCATCTAGCCACTCTACCATAAAGACATGATTAATGGAGTGCTGAAGCGATGCTTGTCCTTCTGGCAGGTTCTCCCATCACTGCACAGGACCTCTGAAGCTCTGTTAGAGTGGCCTTGGGTTCTTGGTCACCTCCCTGACAAAGTCCCTTCTTTCCCAGTTACTGAGTTTGGCCGGACAGCCAGCTCTAGGAAGAGTCTTGGTGGTTCCAAACCTCTTCCATTTCACAAAGGTGGAGTCCGCTATGCTCCTGGGAACTTTCAAGGCTTTTTTATACCCTTCCCCAGATCTATGCCTCGACACAATTCTATCTCGGAGGTCTACAGAGAGTTCCTTGAACTTCATGGCTTGGTTTATACGCTGTGAACTGTGGGACTTTATATCCAATCAAATGAATTTGCCACAGGTGGACTACAATAGAGTTCTAGAGACATCTCAAGAATGATCAAAGGAAACAGGATGCATGTGTGTAGATTGATGGCAAAAAAAAAAGTAATCCATTTTAAATTAAGCCTGTAACACAACAGTGTGGAAAAAGTGAAGGGGTCTGAATACTTTCCGAGGCCACTGTAAGTAGAAGCACTCATCAGTGGAGTTCCAATCCTTGTGGTTGTTCAGTTAATTTAGGAAACTTGAGTCAATTAATTTAGTATACTTAAACCACTTAATCCTCAAATCTCATGGAATTTGCCCACGACAAGGGCCAAAAGGCATAGGAAGTATTTTCCATCTCCTGTTACGATGGAGGTTAAACCTGGATTAAAACACAGCCACAAATACAGCAATTGCAATCATCTCAAAAACAAACTGCACAACCAAAGTCATGAAGGGAGAACGATCACATGAACCCCAGGTATTAGAGGTTTAACTGAAGAGGTATTTTCTGATCCAGGTGAGATCTGAGTAAATGATGGGGGGAGGGGGTCGACGCCCCCAGACTCCTCACCTGCTCTGGAAGTAGTTTGCTAGTTCGGATGCCTCATGGTTCAGACTCCTCAGGTGTACAATTAAATTGCCAGAGTTGGTGAACATGGCGCCGCACGTTTTGCACTCGTAAATCCGCGGCTTGCGGATTATGTGTCGGGAGACCCTCATGTGGTGCTTATATTCACCGAAGGACGTGAATGTGGCGCTACAAATCTGGCACCGGAAACAGCGTTTACCTTCGTGCTTCAGCCGATGCATCTTTAGGGAGTAGGCCCGTGTGAACTTTTTCCCACAGCGGTCACACTGGAAAGGCTTAATGCCTGGGGGAGGCAGAGAGATGTGTACATTAGCATCACCCATGTGTTAGTGTGTGTGTGTGTGGTTGGCTTGATGAGTATGTTTTTCTCCAAAGACACAGCCTTGACTGTTTTCCAAAGTACTGTTCCCTGGAATGCCCTGACTGTAGACATTAAGGCTCATTTATTCCATTCATCACAAAGCTACATACAAGGTGTAGAAAAGTACAGTATCCCAGAATAGTAGAAGGGACTGCCAATATATACAGATAAACTAGGAACTTTTAATTTTAGGTCATTTTACTTTCGCTTAAGTAGGTTTTGACTGATTGTAAACGGCGTCTGTTACAGAGTACACATTTTGTAGGCTTTCCATAAGCATTGCATCAGAAACGGGCTAATTGTAATCATGTTGGATGAATCATGTTGATTAATGCTTTACTTGGTTTATGCAGTGATTTAGTACTGCTGATTTTCTATTCTGCCCGATAGTTTCCATTCTAGCTGTCTATTGAGGGGCTGATTTAGACCTTGGACCAGTGGGGTAGCGGATGCCCACGCGGTGCGGGGGAGCCCCAGTGAGAGGGGGGCCCCAACTGCACAGCCCTAATGTAGGCTTGTACAGCTCCGCTACGCCAGTGCCTGGGACAACAGGTGAAGGCAATTAACTACCTGGTAGGATAGAAACCAAGCAGTACTCTGGACCCCGAGGACCGGATATGAGGACCACAGGTATAAGGTATATTGTGTTTCTAGACTGCCTCAGTTGAGACACGGGGCTCTATTTTCGTGAATCAAGGCGCAGCACAAGTCTAAGCATATGGCGCAAGTGGGCATGTCCAGTCTATTTTGGTGACCAGAGGCACAAGGTGCAACTGCCACACAGTGGTCAAAGAGGTTGGATTAAGAGGAATCCATTATCAGTAGGTGTAGTGAGGGGTGGCTTCAATTCTGGCCAATCAAATCTGCTCATTTCACCCCCTTTAAAACAAACGCACAATAGTGTATTGACAATTCCGTGACAGCTGCGCCAAGTCCCAACCAGTACCACCACATGAGCTTCACCTGAGAAGAAACTGATATTCTTGTCGAGGAGGTGCAGAGTCAACACAGTTACATTTATGTCCTCAAATAGGTCCCCCGAGGGCTGCTTATGTAAAATTGGCTTTAGAAGAGGGTGTCAAATGTGAAATTTGATTATTTATATGTACATAACATGAGTTAAAGAGTAGCTTCACCTACAGTGCACAAGGAGCGCACTGCACAGCCTCCCTCCTCAGACAACCCAATATAAGAGATCAGCTGGCTGTATATACGTCTCACAATCACATACATCTCCTATAGGTTGTGACCCAACAAAGAAGAAACCATTTTAATATGATCAGAGGCAGAAACATGAACATGAAAAAGAGAATTATATGATAGACTAGTGTACACAATTTTTTATGTGTTTCTTCTCCCTGTCTTATATTAATATTGACATATTGCACGCGCATCCCTGCGTAATGATGTGGCTTGACTGCCTATGATTCAGGTGTAGAGCTTAAATAGTTAGTTGTGCTCAACATATTAAGAAGGTTGCATTCAGTTACTCCATGGGTGAAGAATTTATCTCACTGTGGGGTAAAATATAGTCCAACATGTACAAAACCGGTGTGTGGGATTTTGGGCAGGTTCACGTGCGCAAAGCCACGAAAACAGCACAGCGTGATTGACTTGCACTTTAGACGTGGTCTTCACAGGCGGAAGGTGCAGGCGGAACTTCACCCCAAAACTGACACCAAAATCCCACTGCGCCAGCTGTTTTTTATTGACACACCCACTGTTGCGCTATCCACCAAATTACCAAACTGATGACGGCGGGGGAAAGTTGTCATTGCGCCGCATGAAATTGCAATTGCGCTGGTGAATATTGACAAAAATAGAGCCAATAGTGTTACATACAAAAGGTTTCCTAAAATCGATAATCAAATCACAGATAAATTCCTTTTGAAGCCAGCAGTATTTTCTCCATTGCCCTCACCGGAGTGTATAAGCATGTGCTGCTTCAGGTTCTGAATGCGTGTGAATCGGACTCCGCAGGTCGGGCACTGAAAGGGCCTGTCGGGGCCATTGGTGCCTGGCCGGGCCGAGGGGCTGATATAGAGGTGGTATGGGTACTGGATGCCCTCCAGTCTGAAACACAAAGAGAGGAGCAATCAAAGTGAGGATTCAGAATGATATATGTTCAGCAAGATGGATACACAATGGTAAAAGGATATAGAAGTGCACCAATCTGTACCTGTTGTATTGGGATCGGTGCAAATACAACTCCAAGTGTGCCAACTCAGATTGGAAAATTAAGCTGTCCTGATATCAATACTTTAATGACAGGCTCTTTAGCATAATGTAACTCCTTTGGTAGGAGGATAAATGTCCCTGATGTGAAAATGCTGAAATGCTGCTATTCGTGTAATTCATAGACATAGCACCTATTGTTTAGAAGAGGAGCCGTGGCTATGCAGGCTAAATGCAATTCTGTATTGTAACCTACCACCTTGTTTATCTGTTCATGAATATGCCAATTTTTCATTTTAAAAAAAAAAATTTTTGTATCACATTTTGTATACATTTTACCAATTTCCTACACAAAACTGCTGCATATCTTAACCATTTCCTAAGTGAATGGTTAAGTTCTCATTTTCTCACTTTTGAGATACTGCTAGTTGCCTGTAATCCACATAGTGTATGCTAAAGTGTTATGCCTCGTTCACAATTGACTATTCCATTATATCATTAAGGCACACTAAGTCAATCATTGCAACACCCCCTTGTAGACAATAGTTGCATTGGCAGTGGAGTGATGGATACGTTGGAAGAATCTGTCCTTCTTGGCTCGGTTAACTTAACCGGAAGTTGTATCCTTGAATTGATTCTTGAGCTGTTTTTGAATTTTTCTTTTAATACAATAAAATATCTTAAAGTAGAAAACAGTGCACACTAGATGGGCTGGGGACAACACTGCTTTGGAATTGACGTTCGTAGAATGTGACAGATTCAATTGTGAACGGCTGGTTAGCATGGAGCACCAGGCTACCGATTTCCCGGGGACACGTGGGTGATTTTGGTTTGTGTTCTTATTACTTAAAAAAGTTGGGGGGAAACAATAATTTTGCATGTCTGTTGTAACCTGAGGCATTTATGCAATTCCCACACATTATACCGTGGTTCATCATGCATTTGCCCTTTTAACTTACGGTAACAATTTATGATCTAAATAGGTGTGGCACAGCCGCACACCGATGAAGTTTATGTCTGGATTTCCTTCACTTTTATTGCCCAATTGCAAGTCTTAACAAATCGTGATACCTTTCGTCATCTTCAGCATGTCCTCCAGCGTTAGAGGTGCTCTGCATTGACGGCAAGCTCTCCGACACTCCCTCATCCATTGACCCTGGTAAGAGGCAAGGGGAAAAAAGCACTTCACTCATATAGAAGTTGTTTCTTGATTTTGTGACTATTCAACACAGCAGAACAGAAAAAAGCTCAACATTTGTGGATTTGACCATTTTCATTCGCAAAAAATAACCAAATTACAAGTATTTCCTTGAGAATTATATTCTTGTCAGGAAGGAAAAGCCTCTGAAACATTTAAACGATGGGATAACTAAATCATTCTACTGAAAAGAATATCAGTGTTTTCCATGCATAGGCTCATCTGTGATGCACCGCCACAATATTGGCACAGTCGCCACAAAAAAAAGGTCACTGTATAGAAATGGATCTCAAACGCATCACGTTATGTTCTCCGTCACACCAGAGACTAAACTCACTCAGCTGTAGCTTGTAAACACACCACACCCCTTTCTTCCTCATCACCTTGTGTGAGACAGACATCACCTGCTAGATGGACAAGGACGCAGTCTGGCCTAAAAAAAAAACTGACAAAAACCTGATATCAACTCGACAACTGAAGGTAATTAATGCTACCGTCTGCAGAGTGACATTACCGCAGCTGCTATCGGAGTCTACATATTCAACAAGTCACGTAATTATACATCAACGAGCGGAAAGTTTTCTTGCATGCATTGAACGTTTGTTCCATCAGATGAGCATTGAAAAGTATCTCCCCTGGGGTGCCCTACAACCACAAATTAAGTTCTGAGCTAAGGGAAATACTTAAATACTGAATTTTAAGGGGGGTGAGGAGGGTTTCAATGCAGGTTTTATAGACTGACACCACTGAAACTGGGTCATCGTATTAGCAGTGGATGACATGACTGGCCGATATCCGATTTTTAATAAAAAGCCAATATCCGCCTGATATATCACTAACAATATATTGGTGTAACTCTAGTCTGAAGTCTAAGCAACTGAGCTTTGAGACAACAAATCAAACGTATTCAGTGAATAATTCAACAAACTGCGGGTCGGTTCTGTTAGGTATGGAGAATGACTTAGAAAGCCCCACCTATGGAGGAAGACTGTGGACTAATGAGAAGCTCCTCCTGGACTTGTTCACTTCCTGGCACCGTCTGCTGGTCGCTGAGCGAGCTCTGGGAAGCACTGACCGCCTGGGACGACGTCTCCTGGACTTCCTCATCGCTGAGACGTTCTACCTTCACCCTCACGTCCTCTTCCTCCGCCGGCACCGGTGATGACACCGCCTTGGAGCTCTC
>CABFOQ010024946.1:8952-28324 GCA_900660455.1 Gephyroberyx darwinii
ATGGGGTGCGCCCCGTACAGCTACAAATCAGCCGTGACATGTACCGTGACAATGGTTACCTACTGGACATTTAAGCCATAGCCCCTCCAGTGCTTCTTCGCCCCCTCCAGTTTGAATGGTCACCTAAAATAGGCGGTGAATCTAGAAGCTGTGTTTGTCTTTTTATGTGTGTCATGGGGCTTTATCAGCGCTTTCAGCCAGACAGGGGGAGTACAGAAACATTCTCTGCTCAGCTAGCCTATGTTCACACCAGACCGACAGAGAGGCGTGGGCTATCTGCACAGCCCTCCGGGCGGGGGGGGTTGTTTGGCAGCAAGACACACAAACACACACATGGTCAAACCGCAGCCGCTACTGCAAAAAATATCCGTCTTAACAGGTCATTTGTTCTATTATTGAGGCTTAAATGCTTTAGGTTTTAGGAATGAAACGCATTAAGTGTCATGTTCTTGATGCTCAGCGGAGGGATGTGCCTTATTCTGCCCGTCTCCAGATATTTACACAGGAAAATTCCAAGTGGAGTTATCTCACCCCACTGGCAGTATTTTTCACTAGAAAAATAAGCTTTCGAGACTCAATATGAGACTAAATGGAAATGTTTTGCAGTGCGCATTCACAAACAAAGTCACTCTACTGAAAAATTGTAGAAGCACAAATGCATGTTAGGGGGTGGAAAAGTAGTAGGTAGTTTCATAAAAGGTTTTAAGAGGTTTGTGATTTAAGGAAAGTGACCGGTAAGAGTAAACAGATGTAGACCCTCCACTGAAGTATGATGTCATGGCTCAACCAGACACACACACACACACACACACAGTTCTTGATCCTAACCTGCCCTGACTCTTAACACACACACACACTCATCCCTCCTCCACGCCGCTTATGCAACCGGTGAGAAAACCAGCAGCAGTTGTTGACGGTGCTCAGGGTGTCTGGCTGCCAGTGATGACTCCGGTGTGAGGGAGGCAGAGAGGAGGCCAGAACCAACAAGGCAAAACAAAACACATCTATCTGGTCATCACAAGGACTAAACGGGAGTACACACCGTTTACTAGTTTATGTATCCTCCGGTATGGATTCACAAACTTAAACTTGGGGTTACACCACATTTGATACGGTACGATTGCATCCCGAGGAACCCCAGCTGAGAACTGAGAGTTAGTAGAGAATTATATGACTGTCTATACTGTAGATGCTAAGGGAACAAGTGGGCAAACCTATGATCACAGGGCCCTCTCGGACCCCACTTTAGGAAGCCACCGTCCTATGCTAGCCACAAGCTGTTTCACATTCAAACTCTGAATAGGAGAATCCAATCTTAATTTGGATTGAGATACGGTGGCAGAGGTTAGGCAGCTGAGAAGATTCAGCATCGTTAACCGAGGAGCAATGTGATCAACATCATTTCCTCCCTGTGATCTAATCTTCTAGATGATTAGTGTCTGTTGTTGTTTTTGCCCTCAGGATACAGGCAGTAATCTTAATGGATGTCCAGATATCATGTCTTGTATCATCGCTTATGGTATTAAAATGAAATCCATATCCATCCAGTTAGATTGTCTGGACTGTTCTGACTAATCATATCAGATGAGTGAGGTAGAGGCTGCAGCACATCAGTGGTCAGTGAATAGTTTGATGTTAGCGCCACCTACTGGACATATTGGGCAATAGCCATTTTATATGACATTTTATAACCAGAGCAACTTAGCGAGCAGGTAGGAATTGGGTGTCTTGCTGAAGGACACGTGGCTGTTGCAGGGATCGAACCTGTGTCCGTTCAACTACGGGACAGTCTGGCAGCCCAGTGAGTGCATATATTTCTAGAATGAGAAATTAGTTGGATACACTTCTCATTCAGGGCCCTAACAAGCTCTACTCCTGAACGATAGACACACTTTTTGTGAGTCTCATCGAGTGCATAGTATCTCTTTAACGGCCTTGTTTTTCCTCTTTGACAGGAGACGAGCTGATGCGCTGCGTCGACCTCTACAACCAGTCCCAGTCCAAATGGTTTGAGGAGATGGTCACCACCAGCCTGGTAAGAAACTGCGTCTTTTTATGTCTTTTGGTTCAAGAGTTTGATCCCCACAACGGCTGACATGTGTCCTTGAGCAAGACACTGAACCCCTACCTAGTTCTCTCCACGATGTATGCAATATATAACACATGAGAATATAGAAATATATACTGTATTAACTACGATGGTGAGTGCGGTTATTCCTAAGTTGTCATTGTTGAATACTAACCCTACTGCCTGTTCTGCATTCTGCTTAGTGTAGCCAGTGGTTCTCAATCCAGTCCTCAAGTACCCCCTGTCCTGGAGGTTTTAGCTCCAGCTCTACTCAGACCCACCTGAACCAATTAGAAGCTTCAGGTTTTCATGATACCTTAATACCTTAATTCATGATACCCCCCCAGGAGTTGGAGAGGTTGGAGGTGGAGCGGGTGGAGATGATCAGACAGCACCTGTGTCAGTACACCACCCTGCGGCACGAGACCGACATGTTCAACCAAAGTGTAAGTCAAATTTCAACAACTGAAGGGTACAGAAAACATTTTGGATTTTGGACATTTCGTGGTCTGGTTTGGCAGCTTCAGCTAAAAGAAACTTTTTGGGATATTTGTTTTGTTGGTCAATAAAGTGATAGTAGGCTCCATGCTAACACTTTAGCTCCTTTGTTGAGTGAGAGTAGGTAACTAGCATCATCTCAAAAGTGAGAAAATGAGAACTTGTATCTCTACAGCTAAATGGTAAATATCAAATGATATGCAATGGAAGTGGGAAGATTAGTAAAAATGTACACAAACAGCAAATTCTGTCTGGAATCGAAGTAGAATAAATCCAACATATGCAACTGCATCGCATCTGCAAAGGCATGATGCAGCGGAAGCAGATTCTCATTTATCATCCATACTGAGGCAAACAAAAGACATGTTTTGTATTTTTTTCCCCACGCAACTGATTGCTGTTTCTTGTTTGTCCAGACGATGGAGCCGGTGGACCAGCTCCTGCAGAGTGTGGACCCGGCCAAAGACAGAGAGCTCTGGGTCCGGGAGCACAAGACTGGAGAAATCAGGCCTGTGGACGTTGAGATCTGACCTCACTACAGTCTGAAGGCTATGCACGCTTTACTCAGGCTACACGCCTGACTGTTGGATTACATCTCTTTGGGCTTTGAACTGATCAGTTCCCCCCCGATCCATGTTTGACTCCTAACAAACCGAGGAACGATCATCGCCCAATGACTCCTCAGCAGCGATCTGCCTACGTCTTACAGGACGGCTGCTGAGAATAACGACAGTATTTGAGGGGTGAATTAAGATGTCACATATTCAGCACGGTGGGTCGTAGTCTTTCGTTATGCAACCTGATGCCCAGCTAAGTCGGCACAATGCACAAGAACATGGAAACGGTGAGAGCCTGAACTCTGTGCCAGCGGACACTCAGGTGAGGCGAAGCACCGTCAACAATGAACATTTCAGTCCTGTAAATATTAAATAGCTTCATGTATGTGCGGCGCCACAAAGCTGATGTTTGCGCGCTTTTGCTCTGTAATTCTCTAAGTCAGTCGTGTATAGGACTTCAGAACACTCGGACTTCAGAACTATGAAATTGTTGGCAAAATGATTTAACGGCTGCTGCTAATGAATCAGTAAAATGCAGCGTGGAGTATTCTATTACCGTCTATCATAATAAGGCAGCAACATTACAATACTAGTATACACTATGTGCAGTTATTGTTGAAGATTCTGCATGCTAAAATTACAAATAAGTAAATATATTTGCTCATTCATCACATCTCTGAAAAAAGACCTTGCCTTCCCATCAGTCCTATGAGAATTATTAATTAGCCAATTGCACTTTATACCCACATGGTTTTTATTGAATATACTGTAGGTTGTTTTTCACATGGATCGTGTGCTTAGGAGAAAGTCAACTAATTTGAACTTGTTCTGCTTCTTTTAATCACTATTGGGAGTGAAAGTGTTTTTGGTTGTGTTCAGGCGTGTTTGACAAAAGAGGATTCCTGATGTAAATACAGACAAGATGTGAGATTTGAATGAAGGATGTAAAATAGTGGAATCTTCAACAAAGACAAGTTGGTACAGATAATATATGAAATTAATTCCACGCAATGTGTTTTTGTTTTTTTAAATATCCAAAATAGCATCTTATGTTAAAACTCTTTCCAGTTTCTTTTTAACGTTTTCCAATAAAACATAACTGGATGATTAGACAAGACCGTGAGATATGATCGAAGAACTGAATGAAAAAAGTTTTTATTTCTTTAAAAAACACATTTTCACATTCAACAATAAACTGGTTTGGTCAAGCCTTGTTACCGTTTTTGGAAATGAGAAGAAAGACATGGTTAAAAGTTGAGCAAAGTGAGAAACTTTGACCGTATAAAATTATTTAGGTAAAATACATTGTCATTGCATTTCATATTAATAAACTAAATAACCCACCTACAAATGATGGCACTTTGTTGCATAATTTGAGTTGGCCATACACATTCAATGCACAAATGAAGTGGGAATTTAGAACACTTTTTTGCCTAACCAGGTTTTCATATTCAATCTATTTTAAATACAAATAATACATTATGATTTGGATATAAAATTGTGCTGGAGTGTTCAAGTGATCCGTTAAAAATGAGAGTACATTTAAGATGAATTTCAATGTAATGGGAATGTACAGTACTCGAACATTGAACGTGTTGAGTCTCTACACACCACGTTTCATCGCTTCAAATGAGACCAGAGCTAAAAATGGCACAGCACCTGTGAAGAATCTCAGCCGTGTTGTGGTTTTCGGATCCACGTGTTTTCTACTCGATCATGAGTTTCTTGAGGGAGTTGAGATACGCTGGGATGAGGGAGTTGACGGACTCGTTGTCATCGTTGAGGATCTTCTCCCCTCTGCCCTCCGACCCCACAGAGCTGGGTGACCTGACCAGCCCGGGGTAGGGCGTGCTGTAACCCTGGAGACAAAACAAAGGTAATCGTAAATGTCCTAGAGGGACTGGACAGGACTAAGATGTGTTTGGGAAACCCAGAGAGAATTATCGACCGATATGTCATGTATGTCAGATGAACAGCAGTTAGTAAACTAATGTTACGAGTGTGAATGAGCATTGTTCATAGGACTCACAGAGGAATATCCTTTCCCAAAGCTGCCTCTGTTCTTGGTCCTGATCTTGGTGAGCGCTGACTCAGCGATGTCCGCCCGCTCCTCTGCATCGTCCAGCTCGTGGACGGTCTTCCTGTATTTGGCCAGGTTCATGTTGGCTTGCTCCTCCTGCGGTCGGGACGGTATGTACGTGATGGGAAACAAGGGGGTGAAGGTTAAGAAAAGGCTTTCTAAGAAGGACACAACCAGTGATGTGCTGGTGAATTAAAAAAGGTGGGTGAGCTCTAATCATAAGATTTCCAGAACTAATTCTTTCTTTCCCCATTAAAAACCCTGTTTGCAGTTTCATCCTGCTTACTATGATGAATTTATTTGATAAAGATCTACGTCAGCCTGAAAAGGAGGGTAAACTGCATCCCTGGACGATCAAGTGACAGCAACGGGCATGTATGGCAGGTCAAAAGAGTTTTGAGAGGTAAGAAAG
Source organism: Gephyroberyx darwinii (assembly GCA_900660455.1). Taxonomy (NCBI): domain Eukaryota; kingdom Metazoa; phylum Chordata; class Actinopteri; order Trachichthyiformes; family Trachichthyidae; genus Gephyroberyx; species Gephyroberyx darwinii. Next base: position 14,568 of record CABFOQ010024946.1, read on the forward strand.
TAACAAGGTTACGCACGGCCTCTTCCACTTGTCTCTTGTAGGCCTTCATCTTGTTCTGCAGCCTCTCCACCAGCTCCTGCATGCGCTGCTGGTTCTTCTGGTCCTCTTCCGACTGGAACAGCAGCTCCTTCAGGCGACGCTCGTTCTTCCGCAGCGTCTTTACCGTCTCGGCATGGCGCTTCTGCTCCGAGTCCAACTCAAGCTCCAGGTCCTTCACCTGCAAAGAGACGAGGTACCTCATCACACTATAGTTCCTGTTTTGTCCACATGGTTCCACATATTCACACCCAGTCTTCTTTACTGCAAAGAATATCCATCTTACAAAGTCATTTCTTCTATTAGTCTCAAAATCTTTAAAAAATAATTTCCCTTGTTTGTAATGCAAACAACGCTCTGTAGCTTTCTCCACTGCATAGTCCGTCTCCTGTCGAACTCAGTCACCAATCACTCCCTCTCACACATGCACACACAGGTTAAAAGGACCCGGCTGCAATCGGCCGCAGTTGCTGCTGGATCCAGGGAGTCAGTCCACTGACTCAACTCTCTCCTGGATCCAGCCTACGCCTCACCCTCACCCTCACCCTCACCCTCACCCCCCTGCCACGCTCTCCATGGGTTTTGTCTTCATAAAGGGCTTACTGACTGCCTAACCAGGCTGAGTCAAATAAAGAGTCTCTTTGCGCTCTAGGTAGACTTGCAGTAGAACAGTGTGCAATCGATGCTATATATATATATATAAACTGAATCTGTGCTCGTTTACTCTTCCCAAGTTCCTGTATGTGTCACAGAGAACTGAAGCTGAAGACCTACTGAGTGCTGATTTTTTTTACACCAAACTAGACTGAAAAAGTTGACAGCTGAATGCAATGAGGATCAAATTCTGTTTCAAACTAATTCAGTTCCTGGTGGCACTCATCTCAGTCCATACTGCTTCTACCCTCTAGGCTACTATGTGTGTGTGTACCTTTCCCTCCAATTTCTGGATGATCTTCTTGCCCCCTTTGAGAGCCATCTGCTCAGCCTCCTCCAGCCTGCTGCTCATGTCTTTTATTTGGGCCTCCAGGCCTTTCTTCACCCTCTCCAAGTGGAGCGTGTGCTCCTGCTCCAGACGCAACTCCTCCGCCACTCGTGCTGACTGAAGACACAGAGGGGATATACTATCAGTCAGGTATGAATTAGTGCATTCATTTACAAAATAACTTATTGTAGCTTTATATATAACTAATAATTCTATTGCTGAGTCATTACAAGTAATATCTATGTGCATCTGTCATACCTCACAGCTGGCCTTCTTTGCCTTGTCTGCGGATCCCCTCAACTCGTTCTGCAGCTCCTCATGCTCTTGCTGCAGAGCCTGGAGATCAACCTCCAGCTTCCTCCTACCACTTAGAGCTGACTGGAACTGAGGTGAGAGATGTGGGAGGAAAGACAGTTAGCAGGTAGCTGATATATGTTCACCTGTTGACTGTCTAGAGCAGGGATCACCAATCTTATCCAGAAAGGGCTACAGTGGGTGCAGGCTTTTGTTCCTGACCTGATTCTCCTAACCGACCACTAGAGTCCTTGCTAAGGACCTTGATGAGTAGAATCAAGTGTCCTGCACCCACTTTGGATAAGTTGGACAGCTTGCTCGGTAGAGCATGAGACTCTCAGTCTCAGGGTCGTGGGTTCGATCCCCACATAGTGTTAACTATCACCTTTGTTAAGTCGCTTTGGATAAAAGCGTCTGCTAAGTGGATGTAATGGATAAGATTGGTGACCCCTGGTCTAGAGTATTTTCAGTCATTTAGCTGACGTCCTCATCCAGGGTCATTTACAGTGAGTGCAACAGTAGACTATTGCAAGCACCCAAAACTAAGGGCCACTAACATAACTCAGTTTAACACTTTCATTTTCATATAAATAAATGTCACTCTATCAGTGATATAATAATTAATTGATGGATTACCACTTTAAGTAAAGTGAACAGTTATGTGACAAGTCAGTCAAACGCTGCAACAAAGAGACCAAATATCACCTGGTTGTTGAGGTCGCTGTATTTCTCGTTGGCCTCCTGCAAATCCGTCTCCAGGGCCTTGCGGGCCCTCTCTGTGTTCTCCAGGGCAGCACGTGTCTCCCCCCCCTCGCTGACCAACAGGAGGCAGCGTCGTTCCACGGCTGCCTGCTCCTCTCTGCGCTCCTCATGGCTCCGCACCTCCTCCTCCAGTTGAGCCTGCAGGTCCTGGGACAGGGGGAGAAGCCAAATATTCAGTCATTGGTTGAGTTAAACCTCAATGGGCGGCGCCAACAATCCACAGGTTTTTTGCAGTGCAAGTTAGCTTATGGGAAAGAAGGAACGCTGAACAAAATCTTACTATAAAAATATAAACAATGACTTTTTTTTCATCATGACCATGGCATGCTAACCTAGGTTAGCTGACTTTCCAAGATTATGGATTGTATTTTTTCAGTTAGCAACAAGAGTGCTAGTCTTCATAATATTCTCTCTCCTCTTACCCCTTGCCTTTTTCACTGGGCATCAGTCAAACGTTACTCAGCCAGAAAGACTGTGGTTCTTTGGCTCCACCCACTGAGGTTTAACTCAACCAATAAGATTAGTTCTGCCTCCAGAGCAGCTCTGACTCTGAGAAACATTTGTGTAACTAAAATTCCAATCTGCGTTCAGGGACGGTGACAATGAGAGGCAAGAGAATGATTCTGTCTAAAACAGCAGTAGAGCAACGGTTCCCAAAGGCTTCCATGTCGAGGCCCAACAAATAGATACACATTAGAGCACAAGATTTCTGTTGTGGATAGAATTTTGTACAGAACTGGATAACAGAGTGAAACCTCAATCAAAATAGATATTCCTGCAGTATATCTGTTCTAATTTCAAATAAATTAAATAATAGTGAAATTAAACCATTCCTCATTTGGCCGGGGGTCCCCGGACCTGCTGCTGTAGAGAAATATACACACTCTAACCGAACCTTGATCTGCTGCTGCATCTTCTTGCCATTCTTGCTGAGCTCTGCGTTGTTCTTGGTGAGCAGGTCAACCTGAAGCTCCAGCTCATTGATGTCGGCCTCCAGTTTCTTTTTCAGCTTCAGCCCCTCGCCACGGCCTTTCACCTCCACATCCAGACTGGCCTGCAAAGACTCCAGCGCCCTCTGGTGGCTTTTTCTGGGAGAGGGAGGAGAGGAGTTTGAAAGATGAACTAAGATACATGTTAAATACAGTGAGGCTGTGTTTGCAGAGCCTTCAAAACAGTTTGACGAGACGGGTCTTACCTGTAAAGGTAATCTAGCATGATTTTGTGAAAGGAATAAAGGGAGATGGAGGAGAGGGTGAAAAATAATTACGTTAGAGTATCAAAGAGTACTTAGTCCTGTAGATGAGGAAATTGACACTGGGTTAAGTTGAGGAAGTTGAGGTACCTGGCAGCTTCAGTCTCTTCCTCCTTCTCCTGAAGTCTGCGCTCCAGGTCTCCTTTAGCCTGAGACAACTCCAGCTGGAACCTCAACACCTTGGTCTCTTCAGCCTGGGAAACCAGGGATGGGGAAGGAGGAAAAAGAGGAACAAATAAACCAACAAACTCAGTCTCTTCATCACACATGAAGAGGGGAGGGAGTTGTTAATTGCAATTCTGTTCCTAGAAGGTGACATGGCAGCTAACGGGTAGAGGTTCGCACCTCCAAGGCAGCCTCGGACTCCTCCAGCGAGGCCTGCAGCTCTTCTTTCTCCATCTCGATCTTCTTCTTTGCTTTCTGGAGCTCGTGGACACTCTTCCCTCCGTCTGACAGCTGGTCTGTGAGGTCAGTGATCTCCTCTGTCAGAGGGAGGGAGGCCAAAGTAAGACAAACAAAGCATTTTCACTATTGCTATCATACTATTGGCTGAGAGTCTCCATGTGTGGTGTTGAGTCAGTTATTGCAACAGCCAGAATCCTGACAGGAAGTAAGAAGATATGACCATATGACCCTCATTTTAACCCCATTGGCTACCAGTACAATTTGATAGGTTTTTAAAATTTTACTGATAACATTTTAGGCATGTTTTAGACGAGTGCTTCTTAGTGTTTCCAGGACCTAAAATGTAATTTCTTACTTTAACAATGCTGTGTATTTTAATATTGTTTTAATTATTCTTAGCATTTAAAAAAAATGTTTTTTTAGTTGTTTTTTTTAGAAGTCTTAGGGCTAATAGATACTGCAAAAAAGATAGTAGCTATAATGTTGTATTATATTCAATGAATGACACCATTCCTCTAAGGGCCCTTAGATGATCAAACCTGTGTGAAACCCTCGTACCCTGGTAGGCCTTGTTCTCCCTGCGCAGGGCCTCTAGCTGCTCCAGAGCCTCCTCATGGGCTGTCTTGAGTTTGAAGAGCTCGGTGGCGTGTTGCCTGCTCTCCTTCTGGCAGCTCTCCACCTCCGCCACCAGTTCCTCGCATTTCTGTTTCCAGTCTCCGAGCTGCTTCTCTAGGACCCGCTGCTTCTTATCGAGAGCCTGGCCGCAGCTACTGGCCTGGAGAGGGAAGATATGGTGCAGGACAATGAGAAGGCACATGAATCTGGGGTATCCGTTCAGGGTTAGCGTGATGAAAAGCCCATTTCTGGACTTTTTTAGGTACCTCCCACCTCCATGTTTACACAAACAGACTGCTGGTGGTGTAATGGTGTGGGGACGTTTACTTGGGATACATTAGGCCCTTTTGTACCAATTGATCATTGTTGCAGGAACTGAGCGACACTAAAAAGTCAGCATGGATTTCCAGCACCTTGTTGAATTCATGCCTCGAATTCAGGCTGTTCGAAGACAAAAAGAGGTCTTACCTGGTACTAGCAAGGTGTACCTAATAAAATGGATGTTTTAGATTGATACATGTCAGTCAGAATAGGAGAGACATCTATGTGGCTCCAACAGTCATGTGATTTCTCCTCTACCTTCTCCAGGTCCATGCAGAGCTCCTCCACCTCCCCCTGCAGCCTCTGCCTGGTTTTCTCCAGAGAGGAACACTTTGCCTGGGTGGCTTCCACGGCCTCCTCAGCCTCCTGCAGCCGAGACGCCAGCTTCTTCCTGCAGCACACACATATAGATTGGCTCACTGAGATACATAAATAAAACATAGAAATGTTGTATTAAGTATTGTGGATTTGTTCTACACTGCAAATGTCTATCTTAACAAGTAATATAGGTTAGCATTGAGTCTTAAAATCTGCCAGTAGGGGGAGGTAATTTCATTTGTTTCCAATGCAGTTTCACCCTTTTCAAGGATAATATCTTGAAGTAAGGTAGATCACCCCGCTAGTATCAAGACACAATGGAATTTTATTCAAGCAAATTCTTGAAAAAAGTTGATTTGCATTGGAAACAAGTGATATCATCCCACCCCTTTGGCAGATTTTAATAAGATTTTCAGACTCCATACTAGATAGAATGACCTGTTAGAGATGGACATTTTCAGTGCACAGAAGAATGAATGCAGGTTTTCCCTTACAACTGAATGTATGGGTTGAGTCAACCTGCCCAGAGAATCCACTGCTCCACCAATCGAGCGTTTCATTGTCACGATGAATGCAATTCTCTGAGAAACACTGCTGCATGTACAGTATGGAGGTTCTTCTTTAAATTCTGTGTATTTTTTAATCCCTTCTCTTTTTAATATTTTTGTTTTAACTGAAAAGCACTTTGTAAACTCTGCTTTTGACATAAATGCTATATGAATAAAGTTGATATTATTATTATCCCCGGCTTACTTGGCCTCCTCCAGCTCGTCTCCATGCTGTATGGCATCGGCCTCATGTTTGCTCCTCCAGTGCGTCACCTCGCTGTTGAGTTTGGAGACGAGGCGCTGCAGCTCCAGCTTGCTCTCCTGCTCTTCCTCCAGCTGCTCCTTCAGCACCTCGCACTCCTGCCGCACTGTGCTCAGGCTGCTGCTGACTGCCTGCTTACACTAGTGAGGACAGGAAACACTCAGTAGTGAACGCCTGAATATGTGACCCAGTCGACTATGGGAGATATATTCGTGTTTGTTTTTCACAATTTTCACCATGTATACTGCTTAAAAGGGGTCAATAAAGTGGGGCTTCCCACAATGAGCTCGCGGTTGTCCTGTTTGGTCACGTAATCTGATGCTTACATCTACAATATTGAAAAATCATTTCATTTTGAGTTCTTTTCATACACACCCACCTTGACCTCCTCATCCAGTTGTTTCTTCAGTTCTTCGTGTTGTGACTGGACCAGAGTCTTGGAGCGGCTCAGCTGGCTGGCTCTGCTCTCGGCCTCCTCCAACTGTCTGCTCAGGTCTGAGTTATCGGCTGACGGGACACAAGAAAACATCCACATCGATGACACAGTGACACATGGACATTCTGGAGCATGCATTGTGATTTTTGTAATTTCCTCTTTGATTACAACTGAAGATGTGGATTACATCATGTACATTATAGCATTATAGCTGCATATAGAAAATGTTTCCCATAAGATTTGATGGGAAACATTTTCTGCGGGTTGCAGAGACATCTGAGGCCATTGCACAAGCCCTGGGTAGCTTCTAGTGAACAGACTGTAAATAATTCCTTTTCCAGTAAGTGATCAATCAAACCCGTCTGCTTTCCCTTTGCTCTGGATCGACAAATACGCAGGGCTTTAGGCCATTTGAAACAAACTACAAGTCATGTTATTAGATCTGATGGGTTATACTGTAACTCTGTTGAAAATCTCTCTAAAGTTGAAACAGTGCAAAGGATGACGAGGTGTTCAGTAACATGCAGAAGATATTTGCTCAAACTAATGGGGTCTAAAGACTGACTGTCATAACATCCAAGTATGAGCATCTAATGCCTGTCGTACCTGTGAGTCTGTTCTTGGCCACGTTGACCTCCGTGAGCGCCCTCTGCAGGTCGTCTCCCCTGTTGTGGGCCTCTGACAGCTGCTCCTCCAGCTTCTTCAGCTGGCTGTCTGTGGATGCCTGCAGTATAATGATATATGATGATGTTATAGCAGTGGCTCTCAACCTGTGGGTCGGCACGCCCCGTGAGGTCACAACGCCTTTTTCTTGAAATACTGAATATCTGCAGCCTCTAGGCCTCTTTCAACAGTGAGTCAAGTAAAAAGAAGAGAGGGGGAAATAAGAATTTGGTTCACCATCCTTGGTAATATATACTATTCTCTAGTATAGACACACAATAAAAGATAGCTACGTTCTTGATGTTTAGATGTTTAGAGGCATCCTCTCCACAGAAAAACAGTTGCGTAACCCCATAGCATTATTTGCGTAACCCCATAGCATTATTTCAAAGTTGACCCAGTTGACCAGTTCTGAGCCGGAGCAGTGGATCTCTCGAACCTTGGCTTTCTGCAGTGTGTCCAGGGATGCGGCCAGATCCTCCACCTCCATCCTCAGGTTCTGTTTCTCCTTCTCTAGTTTGGCCCTGGTCCGCTGCAGACTTTCGCACTGTTCGCCTAGCTCTACCATGGCATCGCTGTGCCGTTTCCTCAGCGTCACAGCTAGGGCTTCCGATTGGACAGAGGACTCCTCCAGGTCCCGCCTCAAGCGCTGGAGCTCCGCCTCTCGCTTCTTGTTCACCTCCATCTGTTGATCATACGCAGGTTGTTGGCTACTTCACCATGTTATGACATATAAACAAACATTTTATAACAAAATCTTATTGTTTTTACTTCCTACGGTGCATTTTACTTCATGGTGTACCAGTAGGCGCTCATAAAACTAACAAGCAATAATAATAACAGATTTCACTACTTCTGAAAGTGTGAGTGGCAACATGGTACAACGGTGCGTTTTTGGATGTTCACCCCCTGAAAACTCAGATGACACCATGGCTGCATCCCAGTGTCTTTAATTGCACAATGCATTTTCTTTGTCTTTAATTGCACAATGTGTGTGTGTGTGTGTGTGTGTGTGTGTGTGTGGTTTACCTGTGAGGCCGTGACACCTCCGGCCTCCTCCAGTCGGTCAGTGAGATCATCCAGTTCTCTGGTTAGGTCTGCTCTCTGCTTCTCCACCTGCCAACCACAAGGAAATTCAATCCCACCTCTAGTTCCAAATGAAAGAAGTTATGTAATGATAATGTAAAGATATGATGGTCGTCTATGGGAAGACTTTAACCTGAACTGATTCTAATAACTCTGACAGTTTATATCATTTATCGATGCATTACAAAAGACACACTATTTGCTGCAGCTCCAGAAACACCACTCTCTGAATGACAGTCAGGATCCTCTGGAAGCTACGTGAGGCGTTCTCACGCTCCGACGCAGTGAGGCACAGGGTTTTATCAGCCTATAATACCGGGCCATTAAACGCACAAACAGCCAGCGCTCTGCCCAGTTAAAAGCACTTGTTGTTTTTACATCAATCTTTTACAGCTGTTTTACAGACAGCCGTAGATGTTGAGACTGGTCTGTAAAAGCTGGAGTCTCGGGCCTCCCTGATAGCGGCAATGAGCCGCGGTCGTCAACGCACCTCAGGCGAAACAAGTGAAAACAGATGATCCACCCCCCTCGCCAACCTACTCTCCAAAACCCATACAGAGGGAGAATGCTTTTAAAATAATAATCCCTGACATTTTCATCTAAATAAATGTCTGTTTTGATACTTTCTATCGCCGATTGATATCGCATAGTGATCCAACCTCTGTCCGGTTTATGAAAGCTTTTCTATGGGCTGTTCTGAACACCCGGTGTCCTTAAAAATCCTCTGGCGCACAGGAAGTGTCGCGTTGTACGTCTCCAGTTTGTTGGGAACAAATAGAAGAAGAACTGGGTGGTTAACGTGGGCAGCGATAGCCACCATGGCTGCACAGACAAAGCAAAGAGTGGCGCCTACAGAAACGCCAAGAAAAGAAAATCCACCCATCCAATCACAGCGCTGGTAACAGTTTTGATCTCTGGGAAGTGCAGTGCAGAAACACCACAGAAAGCACCAAAGAAGGAGACAAAAAAATAAAAAAACAAGAATCTCACTGAATACCACTTTATAGATACACCCTTCAACCTTAACCCCCCCCCAACAGTCTCTGCCCTGGCGGTGTGTGATGGGGTTAACGCAGAGCACTCAGCTCACTCATCGCTCTCCTCCACACTACTGACTGAGTCAACAGCTCCTCTGGATCAGCACCACCCGACACCACTCACATGTTAACAGCAGGTTAATGCTTCAATAGTCGCCTGGTGGGGGGAGCTGGGTCTGTGTTTGTACGAGTGAGGGAGTCGGAGTGTGCCTCCGTTCAGTATGCACACACACACACACACACACACACACACACACACACACACACGCCATGTGTTTTTTGCATGTGTCGTGTTATACTGATATCTGCCTGATTCTTCAATATCAGACATCAGCCAATCTTCCACCTCCAATATGATGGATGGTCTTATTTTGCTTTTTGTAATTTAGTTCTTTATTTATACATTCAAGGCCCAATGTTTCCCCTACCTCACCTTGCCTTAAAGAGCAGCTAACCCTTAACGAACTTCATTACTCTGCGTTTCAATGGAGAGTTTTTAGTGTCCCAAGATCTAGATGCTGTTTCAGAAGCTCTTCCACCCTGACAAGAAGAAATTCTGGGGGAAATGATCACATTTAGTTAAATATTGAAATATTAGCTGTTGGTGAACTAAAGCGGTATCGGCCTTCAAAAATCGGTTGAACGCTGGTGCTTTCATATGCCAGCAGAGTGTGAAGGCACAAAAGGTTTGTGCCTGAGTGAGCGTGAGTACGCTCTGCTGTATAAACGCATGTGTGGGTGTGTTAGAGACCGGCCGGCATTCCAGTCCAGAGAGGATCCCATGGAAAATAGTGCTGTCTGTCAGCCTCTATCTCCTGATGCTATCTCCCAGCGCGACCCGAGGAGCGGGGCCAAACAATAGAGTGCCTGTTTGTAGTGCTGGTATGTTGTACCTGAGCTCCTCCAAAGACACCAGTCTGCCGAACAGATAAAGGCCCGGCATGTCTCTGCCTGTCTCTCGCTGAAGGTTTCGGAGTAGAGGCTGGAGGCCGTGGGGAATACCACCCAGAGAGGGGTGCGCAAAACACACCCTCGGGCCCGCTGTCACTCTATTCAACACTCATGGTGAAATATGTGCCTTTCCATTTCTGCCTCTACTTTACTGCAACATGGAAACGGCAGTCGGTCTCAAGAGGGGCGACCGGGTTCCGTGTCCTAAACACACACATCCTTTAAGTGGGTCTGAAACAACAAGCGGTTGAAGCGCCCGCCTTGGCAGATTAGTTTCATATGAACCAGGCTGTTTTTAAGCTGTTTTTACGTTACAAAGAATACATCTCTGCAGCTTTTCCGAAGCCTGTCCTTCCGTTACGCTTCCAGGGAACGAGGCAAAGGGGATTACAAGAACCAGAAGGTGTGTCGGTGTGTGTGTGTGTGCATACACAAAGAAAGATTGGGAAATCAGAAATATTAAAAAAAGAGAGAAAAAGGATGTGGGGGCTCCTTGTCCACCTCTGGGGTTGTCCTGTATCTTAATCAGAAACACAAGCCCCCACCCCACTCCCAGTTTATTATCACAGGTGCAGATAGTTTGGAATGACCAGGGGCGCTGCACCAACCGGCGTACCCCACCAACTGGCAGCAGAGCAGCAATCTGACCTCCATTTTTTCTCTCCTTCACATCCCTCACTCCGGTTTCCCTTCACTCTCTGACGTCCCAGAGCTCCTCGGCCTCACCCTTAACTCCCCCGCAGCCCGACAGACCGATTGAAGGCTTATCTTTTCTCCATTTAGGGCGGGAGCGAGGAGAGTCTTGCACTACGGTATTTAGTGCCTACAGCTCAGGAGGTGTACTGTACCTTGGCTCTCATGGCCCTCTCCGCTTCCAGCTCCTCCTCCAGCTCCTCGATGCGGGCCTGAAAAAAAGATGGTGACATGGTAATCATTTCTCTGGTTCATAAACTGCCATGCACACTGCAAATAAATAACATTACTTTCACTAAAATCAGTCACTATCCTCAGAGATCCAGCGGCCCCGTGTTGTTCGGACGCAGGACAAATGGGGCGTCACCTCTCCAGATTGTTTGCTATTTCAGGGAGGGCAGTTGTGTGGTGAGGCCGTCTCATACACTCTTGGGCTTTGGCACGCCGCTGGCTTTTTTCCTCAGGTAGCAATTTAGAGCAAGAATGTCTGTAGCCACCCTCATTATCTGTATCCTGACCCAGGGCTGGGGCTGCTGGGGCTGCTGGGGCCGGTCAGCAGAAAGACAAAAAAGCAGCGATGCCAATTTCATTACATTCTAGGAAATCTTTTTTTTTTTTTGTTCTTGCTTTTACATTCCTGGCTGAAATGCAGCATCAAGGTCTGGATATCCATCCATAAATATAGATGTAAAACATATCAGGGGTTCTTGAACATGTTTAAGACCCAAATGAGAAATTCACTCTTCTCTGATGCTGGTGAAATTGAGTCTGACATTAATGAGGATAGTTTGTGGGAATTGTGTGGGAAGTCATCTGGGAATCTGCCATAAACACCCATTCTGGGTCCCTAACACTAAATGATATTGCACAATATCACCATTTGTGTGGTATCTACTAGAACACCATATTCAAAGCGTGATTAAATTAACTATCATATATCATATTCTAACCCTTAAAAACAGGAACAACAGAACCCCCCCCCCATCCCAACTCAACCCATTCCGCTAAAGCCGCCTTTTTGTCCTCTTGACGTGAATTTATTCCTCCCATGTTGTGTCATGTTCTGTGCTATCTCCGGCCCTATCGTGTCTCGGTGTCAGGAAGTGTGTCTGACAAGGCGTGTAGCCCCAGGCCACTCAGAGTAACAGCACCTAGCCTCACCGATGTGGTGCGGCTGCCTCACCAGCTACACGGCGCAGAAAGCTCCACAAACTCAAACAACAAAAGGACATTTCCAAAATAAATACACACACATCTTGAAGTTGAGCCGTCTTTGATTCAGTAATAATTTAACAGTTTATCAAGAAAAGTGGAACTAAACACTTTAAAATGTGCCCAGCCATCTAAACAGGCTAAAACAAACAAACAGGCATTAAACTGCATCAACTTTTTTTCAACAGCTACAATAGTAACTCTTAAGTAAAAAGACAAAGATGTCAAAAAGAGTGAGAGTGAAATCAAATCGAAAACTCACATGCCAGCGTAAGACCTCTGCAGAGAGTACAGCCATGGTGAGGCAGCAGCAGCCCGACTGACTGACTGACTGACTGACTGTCCCACACACACACACACACACGCTCAAACACACACACACACACACACACACACACACAAACACACACGCTGTTTCACTGTGTTGATCCCCTCAGGCATTTTACTGTCCACACCCCCTTGTGCATGCACAGCCTCTCTGTCTTTTCCAGCACACACACACACACACACACACGGTTCCCTACTCACATATCTGTTTCTTGTTAGATTTCCACTTTCCAAACAGCCTCAAACCAGCCTCAAAATAAATATTGTGGCAGTAATACAATTGCAGGAAACTAACTCACTCAACAGTGTTAAGATGTTTGATGCTTCACGTTAAAAGCCTTGATGAGCACAATTGGGACACAGATGACACTTTATTGACTCATAAACTCATTTTTGCACATTTTTGCATGAAACCTACTGTGTGTCTAATGATCCTAATATATCTTTTCCCTATTATTTTCATCTCTTGAGCATTCTGAGAATCAGGCGGGGGGGAAATAACAAAATTAGTTGCAGGGTTTGATCTCCATAATTGTATGTGCTTAAAGTTTTAGCTTGCTTTTTTTCCGCTGCACTCTGAAACCATAATAATTGTCCATAAATTGCAATCAGATGTTTGCCTCATAGCCGATGTCTCCTAGCCGGGGTCTGAGGGGATACTCGGCGGCGTGGGCAGTTATATCCTGCGAGCCCCCCCCCCATTGTCGGAGGGGAAAACAACAGCGCGGGCCAAACACTTTGGAAACGCCGTTGGCTCGCACAGTCCGATCACAGCTCGGGCCCTCCGCATCAAACACGGATCGTTTCGGACCCCCTGTTGACGCGATCCCACCATACTGTCCACATATGCTGGGATAATTCGGGACTCTTCCCTCGCAACGGTGCTTGGAATCTGAAGCCTTTGTTCTTTTAAATGCCTTCAGATGGCCGCGCACGGCTTCCAACAGCAACCACGTGACCTGGTCGTTTGATTGGCTGGCTGGGTGGGTGGGTGTGTGTGTGTGTCGAGATCGTCGGGTGATGACAGGTCCTGTTTACTGGGGCCTTTTACCTCATCGAAGTCTTATAGGGTAAGGACGCAGGTCAAATCAGCGGTGTTAACTATTACGTGGCAGCACAGGTGCACACTGGAGAAGAGATGGAGGCTACGGCATCATCATCATCATCATCATCAATCTGACGTAACATATCTTTATGTTCTACGATGACCTCCTTTACAACACTGTGGTCGCGTGTAACTGCTTTATGGCCCGTGTAATGAAACCACATGAGTGTGGGGCCGTTGTAAGAAAGTAACTAACAGCGCTGCATGCCTGCAACCCTTCCTTCCCCCCTGCACACTCCCTTCAACCCGACTGCTTTGAATTACAGCGCACTACAGAGGGGTGGGGGCGGCTCCATCATAAAAGATACACAAAGCCATCTCATTGAATCCACTGGGGCTGCGATGCAGACTCAAGTGTGTGGACGTATTCATGTGACCTTTATATCAAAACCAGACGCGAGTGGGCGACAGACAAGGCGAGCCGTCCAATCAGACGGGCCCGGCGCTCAGGG
>CABFOQ010024947.1:0-10597 GCA_900660455.1 Gephyroberyx darwinii
GAGAGGAATATTGTCCTCTCACCCAGCTATCACACAACACAACAGCTTAGTAACATAGTGGCATCATTGTTCCTTTGGGCCGAGCGGCGTGGCACTGTAGCGGCCTCCCAGCACACAGAAATCCAACGGAAAAATAGAAGAGCTGTTTGAGGGCGGGGAGTTGTGTACCGCGCTTTCCATGTCGAGGGTTTGAATCTGACCCCATGACCTTTGTCGCATATCGTCCTCTGTCTGCATCTGATGAAGCAGAAATGGCATGAACATGACCGTAAAACACACTGCCCACCCCCATGTCCCATTTTATGGTAGATAACGAGGTAAATATTGCACCGTTGGACCCACAGTGCAATCGTTTGGCTGCAAGCTGTTTGGAGATATTTGATGGACATTTTCAGCTTTTTGGAGCAGCCCCATTAACTTCAATTGTTTGAGAGAAGGCTGAGATGGACCTATGGGAGCTGACTCGCTGTGGGTTCAGTGGTCCGATCAATTTCAGTGGAGTTTTGACTGACATGGGGGGGATCAGAACATCACAGTTGGATTGTCATTTGGGGGGTGAACAGTTCCTTTAAACAGAAAAAAATCAATTACTCAGCACGCTGTCCTACTTCCTGTTTTCTCAATCTGCATTTGAATTTTTGTATGATACCTAATTTGCTTGTTTGTTTGCTTCTGTGTGATGATTGACGTTCTCGTCTCCCGTGATTTCTTTTAATCATAAGATACCCTGTGTGCAAACAAGTAATAAGAAAATATATAATGTGCAGCTCTGCATTTGAAGGAAAAAGTGAAGGATTTGAATTTACCACCCTACTGTCTCCTCTGTGGTGTCAGAACGATCTTGTAATGTGCTTACGATTTCTTATAATACCTACAAACAAACACCTAATAGCTGGTGTTGAAAGCTAGCTTTGGCTATACGCATTTGATGATGTCACCGATGTGGTACCATTGTTTCCTGTATTTCTCCCTTTCATATACTTGTACACTTAAATGTGCCGACCTAACATTGTATGAGGTTTGGATACATGAGGCCAATATCATCTTCTTCATCATATCAAAAATCTTCAAAAGATCTGGTCCAGTCAGTATGATGCAGTTTGATTGATTGCAAATTTATTGTAGAATTGATCAATACTACACTGGTTATCTATGGGAAGACCTGAACCTGAATTGATCCTGATTCGATGAAGCATGCATGAACATATTATTATCATTAGCTAGCGGTAGTAGCAGTATTAGTAGTAGTATTAGTAGTAGTAGCAGTACTAGTAGTATTAGTTGTATCCTGGGTTTCAGTGTCCCATGGTGTAACTACTATTTCAGTGGCTTTCCCACCTGGATAAAAATGAAATTCTGGGTAAATTCTGAATAGATGGATTTTTTTGGGCATGTTAACAGTCAAATTCTTGAATCGACACCAAATATATCGGTGGAACCCAGAGGGCAGAGGACAGCGTTTCCTTTCTAGGTCTTTGACTTTTAGCTTCCCGTGGTCTAAATACCTTCGGGGGCTTTACCACCACTTTCTCGGGAAGAAAAGCCGATCGCCTCCTACACACAAGTATTGTGTGTTGCAGGTAGTCGTGGTTTTCCGGTTGGCTCGGCAGCTGTCCAGGATGTGCCGTTTTCCACACTGTCGGTCCCGTCGACTGCTGTGGAATCCAAAGGAATGTGAGTGTAGGAGTCAGCCCATTCTGCACACCAGGAGGGTCACACCGACACACACACACACACTCTGTCCCCGTCTACATCACACTTTCTCTTTCTCTCTCACACGCATGTACGCTCACACACACACACACACACACTCACCCAGGATTTAGTGATGAGCTCAGCTGTAGCTCTCAGGCTGTCTGTCTTCCTCTCACCTCATGGGGAGTCCTGGGGTTTTCTCTGCCCACACTGTGTGTGTGTGTGTGTGTGTGTGTGTGTGTGTGTGTGTGTGTGTGTGTGTGTGTGCGTGTGCATTTGTTGTATCGATAGGCATTAATGATAAAAAAAACAACAAATTGGAATGGTTCAATATCTGCCTGGGTGTGTATAGTTTAATGTCTGTGTGTATTTGTGTGTGACTCTGTGTGTGTGTGTGTGTGTGTGTGTGTGTGTGCCCTTCCTCTCACCACATACACACACACACACACATATATATATATATACACACCCAGGCAGACACTGAACCATTCCAAGTTTTTATCATTAATTAATGTCTATCGATAAAACAAATACACACACATACACACACATACACACACTCTCACACACCCTTTGTTTTCCCTCAGTCTCCTTGTTGTCCTCTTCTTCTATGGTTTCTGCCTTGCTAGCTGTTTTCCTGACAGACTCCAGCTGGATGCATTGGCTGGTATAGAGGCAGGATCCTGAGTGTGTAGGCTGCCCTTTAGTATCCGTCTGTATAGAGAAAGCCCACGCAACACTCCCACACGCCTTCCACACACACCCGGGAGGGCAACCCGTGGAAATGAGATGGCCCGAAAGCTTTGAATGCATCATATCAGAGTTAGTTTGATGGATATACTGACACTGTTATTTTGGATTGAAGCTGCCAATAGTCAATATTTGTGCTGATGTTCAGTATCTTTAAATTTGACCATATCCATTACAAAATTACCAAAAATTTAAAGTATTCATTATTGTATTCTCTTCTGAAACAACATTTAGGCCACATTTAGGGACACTAAAACTCTCCAGAATAACTACTACTACTACGAATAAAGCATATTCATGCATACTTTGTGGAATCTGATCAAAATGTCTCTAAAATCAAAATGTCTTGTTTTGCACTTTTAATAGATTTTTGGGGATGTACTGTAAAATGATTTATTTGCCATTGCAATTCAGCACCTGAAGTTGCAAGGTGTAAAATCCAGTTGACTTTGTCTTGACATTCATGGACTGGATAGAGGTCGGATCACTGTTGGGTTGTAGCAATCAGTGATAAGTAGTAGACATTTATTTCTATGAAAATGTCGTTGGGTACTACTAAGTCTACCTGACAAAATGATCATTCAAAAATGTCGCTTTGACTGGGAATGTCAGGAATAAAAGTTCAAAATCTGCACGCACACACACGCACACACACACAGTCCTCTCTTTAAAGAAAGAAATAAAAGAAAGGGGAGCCAGCATGGGGTGTTTGAAGACAGAGGCTGGGTCTCAATAGGCCCCCTGAGGCAGCTAATGGCTTCAACAAATACGCCTTTCTTCCTATTCCACATCATGTTAGACTAGTAGAGCTCAGTCCTCCTGTAGGCCATGCTGGGTTGAGGTGTCAGATGTTCCTCCTACTCACAAATCTTTTTGTCAGCGCTGTGAGTTCACAGTGTAGTGATACTCATGTTCAGAGTTGGCATTGCTAGTGTTGAAACTGATATCTGTTATGTTTAATACCTCCCACTATTTGCTATATCATTATTTATGTTCTATTTTTCTTTCGCTTATTGGAGTTTTAGTTCTGCAAACATTTCTTAGAGGCAGAGCTGCTCTGGAGGCAGAAATAATCTCATTGGTTGAGTCAACATCAATGGGCGGAGCCAAAGAATCTGTTTTTCAGAGCAAGGTTAGCTAACGGACAAACCTGGATGCCAAAGAAAGAAATATAAATAAAAAATATAAATGGCAATGATTTTTTTCATTCATTCATAACCATGGAATTCATTAACTTGAAAGTTCAGCAGACTAGCTAGCTAGCTTACCTAGATAGCTAAAGGCTAGTTTGAACTTGGAAGGTCAGCTAAGCTAACTAGCTAACCTAGATAACTAAGTACAGCTAGATTAAAAAAAATTTTTCCAGTTAGCTTCAACAGTGCTAGGCTTCATAATATTAGCTAGCTCCTCTCTTAACGCTTGCCTTTTTCACTGGCTTTTGGTCTTTGGCTCCATCCATTGAAGTTTACCTCAAACAATGAGATCATTTCTGCCTCCAGAGCAGCTCCGCCTCTTGATTTAGAAATGAAATGAGGGATTTACACAGTTGCTTTAGATCCAGGCCATCTTTGGCATCTTTGCGCTGCAGTTGTGATCTTTGTATGACTGTCCAAGCAGGGGGAAACCATCAGAACTCAGACTTTCCCCATTTGAGACCGCCATGAAAACATCAGATGAAGCAATCAGAGTTTCTGCACATGTGTAAATGCAGCCTGTGTGGTACAGCCCTCTGCCTGATAGAGAAGAGACATATTGCTCTTTGTGAAAGCTCTGTTTGAGTATCAACAGCAGCGTGCGGTGCGTTTGATGACGTTGTTGACAGACGTTGGAGGACAGTTACTAATGAGGGGCTGAACTTGGAGGTCAAAGGTGGCCAAACTCAACCGTTTGGACCAGCCGTGACCTTTGCCAACCCCAAAGTCAAAACCCCGACCTATGTTTGCCAAACCTCACCCCGACCCCACTGGTAAAACCTCCAAAGCTCTGAGCAAATCTCCGTTAACCTCAACTCCAAAGCCCCAAAAAACACCCCAAGCAAACTCCCCCCCAACGTCCAGACCGCCATCAATCAGCAACGCGCACACGACTCGTTTTTCTTCTAACTTCATTGGGTAGTGGACGGGGTGGGGGGACTGGGCTCAACATAGAACAATTGGTCCCGGTTGATAAAATGCCGAATCAAATTCATCGTTAAATGATATGAATGAAATAAATAAAGATAACGTTATGAGAGCCTCTGGTTGTATTGCTAATGTTGCTAATGCTATGACATATACTCTGAAAAAGACCGAGAGAAAGAGAGAGACAGAAGGAGAAATAATTATAGAGCGAGAGAGAAATTTGCCATGCCAGAGGCAATATTGCCTCCATAACTCCACATTCCCCTATGAGAATGGATGCTTGGAAATGTGAATGCTAAGATATTCTTCAAATAAAAAGATGAATCATTAGACATTCCTCATGAAAACAGATGGTTGGGGCTTATTTTAGTGTGTACTCCATCTGTGTAAATATGTCTCCTTCTCTATCAGTTATCACACACAATCTGCAATAGGATATCGCTCCACCCTAAAACAGAATTCACGTGTCGCCGCTGTGACCGTGAATCAGTCAGTCCATATTTGCAAGCATAATGAATCCTCTTTAGCTGGAAACCGGACAGGCTTTAGCCGCAATGCTCTCAAGACCCGGAGTTAATACAACTGGAGGCCATGTGAAAATATATGCCTATGTGCATTTGCATGTGAAATATCCCAAAAAAAACACGTGTTCAATGTTAACGTGCAATTTAAGTTCAATAAGAAAGTCACACCTCCGCTCTGAATTAATTCGGCTCTGAATTCTGTTCAGGGTGGATTTTCTCTTTAAACCTGTTTCAGATGGAGGTGGCTTTATATTTGCCATTCCAGATTTTCCTCGCAATCATACATAAACATTCACTCAAACATAGGCATTGGGAATATTCCATCCATCCCGTCAAGGCTGCCTTTTATTAGTAATATCACATGTTCGGACCATATGCTGTTTTATGCGCGCACGTTGCAGATTGGTGGCCAATCTGCATCCATCTTCTGTTAACACCTTCACATCATATATTTAGCTTACAGTTTCAGTATGGCATTTAAAAAAAACATAAATATGCATGTTTGTTCTCCACCCCCGTGCTGCAGGCCCACGCATCGCTAAATGTCAATATCAAGACACAAATGCGTGGATGCTTAATGTGCACACCTGCAGAAGCATGCGCGCACACACACACATAGCCAGTGGTGGGTGGGAAAGGAAATCCCCTCTCAGTGTTCTTCAATTCTAGCTATGAGTGTCTGTCTGATGCTCAGTTCCATCATTCAACAAAGTCTTGTCCGAGCTTGCGGGCTTGGGATTTTCCTAAAACTTTGACGAAATCACCGGGCTTACTTTTAACAGACTGGAAGATTTAGTTGGTTCCCTATTGATTATTATAATGCTTTATTTACTGGGGGTGGTATGGGGGAGGGGTTCAGCTCTATATCAGTTTGGCATTTAAGTGATTGTAATTTGAAAAGCGATAAAACACATTGAATACAATCACAATATATGCACGATCAAGAGGTTAGAAAAGTGGACTGAAGGTTGCCGGTTCAGTAACACTCTCCCCTGCCTCGACAAGTTCTGTTGAGATGCCCTGGAGCAAGGCACTCCAGGCAGTAAAGTGCCTCTTCTATGATAGATACCAGTAGGAGACTGTGATTGTACAGGACAGCTCCCAGTGTGAGTGCGTGGAACAGTATGAATGTGAAACAGGGAGTTAATGGAAAATAAATAATAATAATGATAATATTAACAGACTTTATTTATGGATGGCTCAGTGGTTAGCACAGCAGGTCCGAATCTCGGCCGTAGTCCTTCATGTGTTCGTGTGAGTTTCCTCCTACGGTCCAAACACATGACAACAACACCATGCCTGGCCTTAAATTAGTGCTCACTATTTCCTATTTCCTATTTCCACCCTTAGCTGGCCAACAATATGCCTGCCTAGAGATTCCTCCTTCCTAGACTTTTCTCACTCAAAGACAAAACCAATTGCTCTATCTTCCTTCCTGTCAGCTGATGAGTTTATTTCTACCCGCTTGCTCTCTATTGCTTCTCTACATCTAGGAGTAGCTATGCCTGAACATAAAGGACAGCAAGGGCCCCTACCCATCGACTGAAATTCATCCACTGACCCTGTTTCTCCTTAGCCTTAGAAACACCTTGCTGCTTCCTCTTGCTACTTTATTTGGTGAATATTTGATGAAAATGTATTTATTTCTTAAAAATGTATTTGTGGTTTTCAGTATTTATTACCATTATTATTTTATATTTGTATTGACTTTTTTTTAAAATTTTGATTGTGTTGCAGTTTTGTAGCAGGCAGGAGCATTTTGCAAGGCGCTGATCAAAGAGCTTATCTAAAGAGTGGGCATTGCTGAAGCATAATCTCTACCTGGCTTCCTTCCCCAGGTTTAGTGAGTCTATTGTAGCCTACAATAGTGTTAACATGCACAGGGAGGATTTGGCAGCTTGTGCATCACTGATATTAAGACCATTGTGGTGATGACTATCCAGGGGAATGCAGCCTGGGTGTTCAGTGTTCACTGTGTTTAATATGATATGAGCTCAACATAAGATGGACCTTTAAAGTTGTAATCCTTGACATCCTGTTTTGTTTTTGGCTGTGTTTAGTGGTGAGAAGACAGATTCTTTTAACCCTCTAAGCCCCAAACAATTTCTGGGTGATTTTTGCTCTTTTCACCTTTTTAACTCACTGTGGGCTCATTTTTCACTGCACTGTGTAAGTCCTGCATCCCTATGGAATCACCACAAGCATGACTACAAGACATATGACAGGATAAAAGTAAAAGACAGTATAAAACTGCTATAATGACATAAATCATAAAGGAAGAAAAAACGGAAACTGAATTTCTTTGAAAATCTATTTTACAAAAAAGAAAAACAACAGAATTGGGGCCACATTCTTTCCCCACATTCTTTCTTACTACACAAAACACAGTGCAGCATTCCTTCTGTGGCCTTTTTGCACTTTTCTGTATCTGGGTTTATTGTCGATATTCAAGGAATTGTCGCGACGTCACTGAAAATGGCAGCGGAAGCATTCAGGGTTCCCCTGTTGCGATGAAGAGCGCAAAATGTCCTGTTTTTTACAGTATTCCGCTAGAACAACCGGTTTATTTTTGCTGAATTCTTAAATGATGCATGGGGTATTCTTGATGAAATCTCAATATTAGATGTGTTTATTTTTCCTGACGCGACCAATACCGGAACAGGAAGCATTCAGCGATCTCCGGTTGCGCGAAGGTGCACAGAATTCTTTGCTTTTTACTGGATGTAGCTATGAAAAATGGTTTAATTTTTTACATAATGCACGTAAAAAGAGCCCGGCCCCAGGGTGTGCTTCTCCCTACGAATATCTATAATGAAAATCTTGAATCTTGAATTTCACTTTCGCTTCCTAGTGTGTGTGTGTAGGGGGTTGCATATGTGTGTGTCTACGGGTCACAGCAATCTTGAGGTGTGTCTAGAGCTCTCATCATCAGAAGCCCTGCTGTGCAATTCTGGCTATAGGGAACTTCAGGTTTTAGATGACTGCCTCTGATTCGAGGAAAAACTTCTCTGCTGGGTGACAAAGGAAGAGGAAGCGACAGCTAGGCAGTGTATATGGCCATGTGGTACCTAGTAATGTAAGTCACACAAAGGGGAAGTCAGAAGGGGGAATTTTATCATTACAACAATTTTTCCCTCTCCCACTTGCTGCGATCATAATCTTCTTTAAATGATACACAATATCAGTTTCATGTTAATACCCATATATGTTTTGGGGGTATTTTTAAAAAAAATTTTTTTTTAGAAAAGTTGTATTGGCTTTGGAGGCACTGGACTTCAAAACTCTTCTACAGTTTAAACCACATATAACAATTTCAGCTATCTGCATGCACAAACCTAGGAACCACGTTCTTCAGTGTTTTATTAAACCACTCCAACAGCCCTGGCAACGGCCAATAAGAATGGTGTGTTACCAGACTGCTTCAGTGGCTCAAATGAGGGGAAGACCCAGGGTACTTTAGTTCTAATTTCATATACCATTAGGGCGGTCATGACACATGGAGGGTCAAGCCTTTGGCCTCCCTTTAGGAAACAAGTAACCAGATAGTGAGAACCCAAGTAACCAGATATTCCTGCTGAGATAGCAGCCACATACACTTTTCAGGTGGAGATGCATCTGTTGCCATCCAGCAGGGACTGCAGGAAGTGCAGTATTACTGCAACAGAGCAACTATCACGCACCGCCTTGTGTGCCCTGCATCACACAGAAAACAATTCCCACTGATTGGCATACAGTAACCTCTTTGAGGGTGCCCTCAAGTTCAGAATAGTATGAACAACTGAATTGTCACAAGTCATTAGAAGCGGGCCAATACAACTTTTAGATCCATAGCTGTAGGTGATCTGGGTTTGGGTGCCATATGCAGCCTTCCAGTTGCAACAGAAGGTCCGGTTTCCTCGGGCAGTGCCATGGCACTTCGTCAAGGACCCTTAGTAGAATGGGAAACAGTAGTCTTCCTGGCCAATTTGTGGCCACTAGGGGCCATCCTCCGCTTGGAGGGATGCCATGCAAGTGCCACAGACATATGACCCCAATATGCTGTGCTAAAAAAATGCCTCAGGCTACCGCAATAAAAAGCTTAACAGCGCAAATAATAGCTCTGAAAACTCGCAAGCAAGACTTTAGTTTTCTAGTTAAAAAAAGGTCTATCTCTGTAGCGATCCTTTCCGTAATGTTGTCAGACACTTCAAATAACAATCTGAGCCTGTCAGTGGATTAGGTTGCAGCCATTGCACCATTTCGCGACTGCCGGCTGAGGCAATCTACTGGAGCAACTTTTTGTACCTATTTTGGGGTATAAATGACTAATATGTACAAATAGAATCCCAGGTTTAAAAATACCAGAATTCCCCTTTAACAGCTGTATTGTGTAGCCATATAGCAAATTACTTATTATGACAATGCTGTAAAGTGTGTGGCTTAACCAGAGAGATCATCAACTATGTAGCCATGCTATGTAGCTTCTCCAACAGCAGAGGGCTAGCTCAGTAGTATCAGCTTATGGGCGATACTAGAGGCGAAAGCACCTCTGGTTAACAACATGGCGAGTAATTCATAATAGCCCCTGTTATACCCAGAGAGCTGGCTAGCATTAGCTAGCAGACCCCGCGGTAATTGATTCGCCAATTTAGCGGCCACGCGGTGTATAAAAAGGCTAGCCCTCTGAACTGGAGAGGTGCCGTATAGCTCTAACTATTAGCTCAGTGCTGATAACCTAACCGGTATTTAATGCAATGGGCCATAAACCTAGCATAATGCCACAGCCAATCGTTCGAGGAGAAAGCTTATAGTCATAGTCTCGTAAATGGCAATCCTAGGGCTACGAGACTAGAGGCAAGCTAGCCACCAGCCAACAATGTTGACTTGCTCCTCAGCATTCAATTGCAAGAAGATAGAAGGAACAGATTACTGGATGACGAGGGGCTATGCCATAGGGGGTATAATGACTCGACTTGCGGGTGTCCTCCAAGCTTGTGTCGACCAGCTAGCTGAGGTGTTCGCTGACATCTTCAACCTCTCCCTGAACCTGTCTGAGATCCCCACCTGCTTCAAATCATCCACCATCATACCTGTCCCCAAGAAACCCAAGGTCACCAGCCTGAACAACTACCGCTCCGTCGCACTACCTCCACAATCATGAAGTGCTTTGAGCGGCTAGTCAAAACCCACATCTGCTCCACCCTTCCCACCACCATAGACCCTCTTCAATTTGCATACCGCCCAAACCGCTCCACTGATGATGCCATCTCCATGGCACTTCACACCACCCTCTCCCATCTGGACAAGAGGAACACATATGACAGAATGCTGTTTGTTGATTACAGCTCAGCGTTCAACACTATTGTTCCTGGGAAGCTCATCATCAAGCTCAAGGACCTAGGACTGAGCCCCTCCCTCTGCAACTGGGTCCTGGACTTCCTGATGGGCAGACCCCAGGTGGTGAGAGTGGGCAACCTCACTTCCTCCATACTCATCTAACACTGGCGCCCCTCAGGGCTGCGTCCTCAG
>CABFOQ010024948.1:0-10266 GCA_900660455.1 Gephyroberyx darwinii
GGCCGAACATGGCGGCGGCCCCGAAGGATGAGATAGACCGCAGACCGATCCGGAGAGTCCGGTCCAAGAGTGATACGCCTTACATCAACGAGGCAAGGATCTCTTTGCACCTGGAGACAGGTAGGCAGCCAGCAGCACATAGGCACTCGAGTCTGGTTAGACTACTAGCCCTCAAAGGGAAATATCGTATAAATAATCTCACTGTTGTGAGGGAAATTGTTTTTTTGTCCCCAGTGACAGTTGCCACATACCAATGATACTTTGTGGTTACATTATGCAGGTCTGACGGTATCTATGGTGCTGAGCTGCACCTTGGTGGTGGTGAATAGACAGTGACTCATGCATTGCTTGATAAGCGAATGAAAATTTCCCACATAGGCTATATTGCAACCAGGCAGGGGTCTATGGTCTACAAGGAACAGTTACCCCAGACGAGCAATCACGCTCGCCTTTCCTTGAACCAGACTCCGCCTTGATTGTGGGCTCGCTGCACGTTGAAAGATGTCACCGCTGTAATGCTGTATGAGCTTGGCTCCCTCACTCATACAAAATGCAGTCGGACTTGTTCCTGCATTTGAAGAGGCTGAGGAGTGGATGTTCTGGTATGCACACCACCCTTGCTAGATGTCATGGCTTAAGCCGACTTTGTCTATACGAAAACTGGAAAGATAAGTTATTGTTTCCATTGTTGCCATGGTCACGATGGTGTACTGTCATGACGCCTGCATCATAGTCTTCCCGCTATAGGGTTTTAATTTTAAGACAGGAATGTCCAGATTCTTTGTTTTTTTTATATAGAAAATGACCGCTGTTGCTTTTCAGTGAATTTCCCATCCAAATTCCAGTGCCCGCATAACACAGAGAGGGTGTTTAATATCATATCAGTGCAGCGTCAGGATGGAGCTGTCCACTATTCCTCGGTGCTGAAAATGCCACCGAGCAGAATCGGCCATCAGACCCCGGAGGATTTGCATGGGAACGGCATTTCTCTGTACCCACTGACGATCATCCGCATTAGGTAGAATGAGGGGGTGCTATTTGAGTTATCTCAGCCGAATAGCGTCCATCGACCCTCCCCCAGAATTGCCCGATGTGACAAATCCCAGTCACATGGCGTGTAGCCTAGTAGTCTAGGCTGGAGTCTAGCCTATATTTTCCATTTCGGACGGATTCCAACTCTCGAAAATTCCCCAGCCAGTCTATTGTTCTGCGTTGCCTTGTATTTCCCTTGTCATCCTAAAAACTGTTCTCCTGAACATATAGCATGCTATGCCTTACTCAGCAATCAGTATGAAAGCTAGACTAGATAGTCATTGTTAAATTCATTTTTGCCATTTAATGTAAAAGGTAGTGTGTAATACTATACTATAAACTATAACAGCAATAGACATGTTGTTTCCTCTGCCTCTTTTCACTCACTGCCCTGCTATCTTTACCTCAAGCAAAGACCAGGAAGGAGGACTTATGGAAAGCTAAGGTCTTAAATAAATCTAAATGAGATCAGGAATTACTCACATGCAAGCTCAATAATCTGTTAGCCTGTTTAGACCTTTATGACTCATGGTGCTCACGCCCACCTACACATAATCTCTCTCAACTGCCCTCTCTGGCCCGTAACAATCCTCCACTCCATCTTGTTTTCTATTTAAGGTAACACCTCCTCTCAAGTAGATTATTCCACCACCACAGAATATCAGCAACACAGTGCTTTCTTGGAGCTTTGTGTCAGACTTTCCATCAGGCATGGCTTAAATTTGAGGGAGGGCGAAGGCTCTGTCTGACAGTGATATTGTTAGAAATTAGGTGAAAGCAGAGTGGGCAGCCTGGAGCTGCATGGAGCTGGCATGGCATCACGAGAAGCCAAGCTATCCAGTGGCTGTTGCCAGATAGATAGAAGATAGAAGTTCTTTCCATGCATTTCCCTTGAATCTTGAAACGCTCCTATTCCCCTTCTCTATTTTTTTCATATTTCTCACTCTTCCCCTTCCCCTTTGTTGCTTTAATCTCAGGTTTTTTTTCTGTCACCAGTGAAGCCATCTGCCCACCCACTCTCTTGTTCCTCATTTATGTTTGTGTGTTTAGCTGCTGTTGTTTTGCATAAATCCAACCCACTCCTTGCTTTGATGTGTATTTGTGTCACCATACATAACTGTGACAAATAGCCATGCCATCTTAAGTGTGTGTACATGTGCATGTGTGTGTGCATGCATGCTTGTCTGATGTACATACTGTATGTGTGTGGGAGGCTGGGTGTGTATGGATGTTGGGTTTAGTAAACAAGGCTTACTGGTACTGTGGCTTTTGCCAGACGGTTTGTTGCTCTGCTGAGCATGACCTTCTTCAGCCACATGCAGTACAGTACCAGACTGAGGTGATTTCACCACAGACCTTTTCTCAACTGGCTGCCATTGCTAACAGTGTGGAGTCAGCTCTGTACTTCTGGACTATGAACAAGTAGAATATAATTTACCCGACTCCTATAGGAACAGAGAGTGAAATGTATCAAAATTGTGGACCCAGGTTTTTCAACACGTAAAACATGTTCGCACAGATCCTGAAGTTTACCGTATCGCAACGTCTGAAGTTAACTTTTTATTAACTTTATTAACAAGTAAACTCCAGCAATTGTAATCCATCAATACCTTTTCATGATTTTTGATGATTTTGATGATTTATGCCCGTAGTAGACCAGGTCAGTTTGGATAAACCAGGTTCTGCTGTGTTGCATCTCCTTGAGACAGTCCAGTGCCCACGCTCTCCAGTAATGGAAATCGAGGTCAGCTGGGATAGAGCTTAGACATGCTCACAAAGACCAAGATGCAGTCATTTACACTCTCTCATTCAAACAAAGAATGCACTAAGACAGACCTCAATGGGAGACTGAGACAGAAAATACTCTATGAGAGGAGATGGAGGAGCAGGACGAGTAGGAGGAGGATGGGATCGAGAGGATGGCGTGTAGAAGCAGAAAGACTGATAGCTAAAAAGAAACAGTAGTATGAGTTGGCGCTTGGCCATAGAATATGGTGGTGATGTTACACACAGGCAGGCACACACACACACAGAAAACACCTCCTGCTGTCTGAGTAATACTGTCTCTGCTGTCTCTCTTTGTTTCGCTCTCATTTGCTCATTCTCTATCTCATGCACATACATCAACACCGCTATCTGCATGTATTAGGGAGAGAACTACCTGGGCAGAATACAAAAGCAGAGGGAGGAAGTGCTTTACTAGCTTGCAATACAGAGGAGTAGGCCTACATCACCAACCACACAAAACCCCCACTCTTCCTCTTGTTGGCATGGGAGTCCATCCATTCAGCTTGAACAAGCCAGCCCTTGTACTAAGAGGGAAAACATGAGCCAAGTAAGACCTATGATTCAGCCTCACTTTTTTTATTTTTATTGAGCCTTTATTTAACCAGGTAAGTCCCACTGAGATTACAAATCTCTTTTTCAAGGCCAAGACGGCAGCAGAACAGAACGTTACAGACAAACATGACAGCACATAATAATGATACAATATAACAAATCTAACAAAATGTACTCAAGATAGTGGGATGATGTCTCTCTCGGTGCTCAGCTGGTGTGACGTATGCAACAGTGTAGGAGCATGGTTTAAGTATGCTATCACTATTGGTGAAGGCTATCTATTGGAGCAGAGGAGGTGGGCAAGAGACAGACAGAGAGGGAGAGGGAAAAGGAGGAGGGCAAGGAGGGCAGAAGAAGAGAAAGAGAAAGAGAGAGAGAAGGCTGACTCATATCCCTGTGATATGCCAAGTCTCACATTCACACATTTTCAGACACACACACACACACACACACAAACACTTTCCTACAGGCTCTGCTGTTCTGTCACTTTGTATTAATTCACCACATACAGGGTCCAGTCAGAGTAAGGGGGGTAAAGGAACAGCAGATGAGGCATTTCAACACTGAGATGGGAGAAGGGAAGGGAGAAAACGATACTTTGAACATTGTGTTTTCTCTCCTCTCACAATGATGATGATACAATAGAACAAAATAAACTCAAAAATGCAGGTGGTCAAGATTAAAACAAAGCTGTTTTTCTTAGTTCCTGAAAAGCTGGTTTTCACTCGACAGCGATGACAGCGTATTTGGATACTCGTGAAGATCTTGGAGTGGTGGTGATTTTGTCTGCCCTGTGTGTTTTTATCCACTGGAGGCCTATGGAAGCCACCTCTGTCTGCCACTGTCTGTCTCCTGAAGAGTGATGCTGTTAAGTTGAGGAGCTGAGTGAATTAGGAGGAGAGGCTATGCCCCTGCTGTGGAGCCAATTGCCTACAAACCACTGCATGCCCTGCTCCTTACATCCACTCTGCTTAGGATGCTTTTAACATGTTTTACCCAGAGTATTACGTGTGTCTCCATCAGAAGAGACATGGTGATTATTCCACAGCAGTCAGTCATCTTAATCACAAACACAGTGAGAGGAAAGATGAACTGATGGAAAGACGGAGGTAGAAAGAGGAGAGTGATGGAGAGCGAGTCTGTTTCGGACCTATCTGTCTCAGTGGCAGCACATTAATTTTACATATTAAATCTCTGTCGGGTTCATGCTCTCGGTTTGGGGCCTAAATTAGCAGCACCGTCAAGGCCAGAAGAGGATTAATCTGTTTGGCCTGATGTAGACATAGGCCCAGATAAGATGAATAGGGGGTATGTGGGGTAATGGGAATAGACATGGCGGTCAATGTCAAAAAGGGAATGCTACCTGGTTGTCCAATGTAAGAGCAAGGAGATCATAGGGATCATACTGACAGTAGTTACCAGGCTGGCTCAATTAATTGATACTCTGAAAGAACACTACAGTGGTAGCTATTGTAGTCATTAAAAAGTGGGCTCTACAATGGCTACATCTGTATGTTACAGTCAGCAGCCCTTGGCACAAGCGCTAAATACAAATGAGTGTGCCCTATGAATAGTGAGCCGGCATCAGTCAGAGCGTCAGCAATGGTGCCACTATTGATCATGGCAATCCCTTTTGGCAGTCAGTACAGTGCTGTAGCTGTGTAGATAGAGAGACCCAGACACATGACCCCTGGACCTGATCAATAACATGGCCCTCCTGACCACAGTCACACATAGGGGAAGATCAGCAACAGGGCGCTTTACTTGTATGCCATTCTAATACTAGAGGATCTAGTTCAATTATGTAGTATGAAGCTCATGTGCTTGTGGCTATTTCCCCTCTCTCTGCAAGTGGGCCGTATCTGATGTGACAGGCACACCTGTGGTGTAAGGAGATGGTGCAGATGCATGTTGTGCACGTGTGTGAGTGTGTGTGTGCATGCGTGCACGTACTCACGTACCCGTGTCTGTATATTTGTGCTTGTGTGTGTGCGTGCCTGTATTTGTGTGCGCTGGTATATTTCGGTGCTTGTTGTTACAAGCGCTCAGACTTGACAGACACATTCAGGCATGAGGTCCATTTGCTCCCAGCAGCACATCGAGCAAACGGCTGCCAAACCCTTCTCCCCCCACTGAGCCTCTCATCTGTGCATTATATGTAAAGGCTATTAGAAAATAGTAAATACAGAGCTTGAGATTTCACACCCTCAGATATGTCACACCCTCAGGTGAATGTGTCATTTGGATTTTGTGGACTCTGTTCTGTTCCAAACTCTTTATCTCTTATATACATTTTGTTGGCTTGCCTCTCTTTTTATTTCTCTCTGTCAGTAATATAGAGTAGAAGAGCCTTGTTTATCTGAAGTTAAAAACCCAAACTCACTAGTATAGTCTAATGAATAGCCACAATGAGGAAAAGAAGAAAAAATGTGGCGAAGCAGAAACAAATTTCACATCTAATTCGTTTAGATACTGATTGCTTCAGGATCCAGATAAACATATAAAGTATTACTTTATTTAAGACATACATATTACTTTATTTGAGACAAGCGTATAGCCACAGCAGTATAATGGATCATACTGGGCTACTGATAAACGGTGTTTGGGCCATTAGAAGTTCTTAGAGCAGGTTATATCTCTTTAGACAAATAAGAAATTGCTGCATTGTGCTTCTAATTTAGTCTGGGTATTGATATACCTAGATAAGGTATTATGAGTTATTATGTGTGTTAATAAATAACTTTTTATAATACAGCATTATAACTAATTCTGAATATCCTTATAATACTTAATAGATTTATACCTTAAGTCAAGTGTTAACCAAGGCTCTCCCGTCCCCACAAACCCAGGCAGTCAGTCTGTCATAGACCCCACCACCTCGGCTAATCACTTGAGGCATAAGTGTGTGTGTGTGTGGGTGTGTGAGTGTGAGTTGGAGTGTGAGAGACACAGAGCATCTCTGGTCTCATTAAGGAAAGCAGCGATAGTTGTGGTAAGAGTGGTATTGAATTAGGCTACTCATCAGAAGACAGAGAAATAGGCGTAGTTGAGTCAGGAGGCTGTGTGAAAACAAGGACAGGAAGGATGAGGAGAGCAATGATCGTCCTTCTTGTTTAGTCATTTTCCCCTCATCGTTTTCACCTGTGGCCAGGGCCTATGCATTACGCTATTGTGATTTAAACCATCTTCTTCATAGTGGGGTTGTGAATGAAGCAAATCTCTGCTTTTATACAGCTGTCCAAGACTTGTCACCCCGAAGAAAGCTATGTGCAGAAGTGTCTTTGTCTCAAGAAATATAATGAAGAATATAATGCAATTGAGAGACTTGTTAATGATATGTTGCGTAAGACGCCTCTGAAAGAGGGCTCATTCCAGACAGGAGGCTTGTTCACTAAATTGTGCCCCTTTCATCTAGTGATACACAGCCTCATACTTTGAATTTGAAAGCCTCCATGAGTCATCGTCTGCTTCAGTCAGAGCAAAAGGGATCTTACTGTTATGTAAAACACATGCACGTCAACACATGCACGCTCCACACAATTGAAATGACAAATAATATGCTCCGTACATGTGCATGTCCTCAGACACAAGCCTACAAATTGTACACTCACTTGCACACATACACGCACACACACAAAAATACACACAAATACACACACCGTCACAGCTTGCACCCTGTGCAAGCACCATGCACCCCATCCAGTTTTTTATCTAACATGAAGGGGATTACAAAATGAGTCAGCTCTGATTAGATACTGACTCCTGAGAGAGAGAGAGAGAGAGAGAGAGAGAGAGAGAGAGAGAGAGAGATTTTTGTACTTATTTCTTATAACTGAGCTCCACCTGGTGGTGGTGATTCGTAACTACATGTTGCGACTCATTCTTGCCTTCACAGAATAGGTGAAGCCATTTTAGTTGTAGAGATTCTAATTTGTTACTGATCTCATTAGTGCCGTTAAGAAATGTTATGGGCCACGACAGGTGCTGATCATACCAAGTCACTGGAGGGCAGTAGTTAAGAGTTAAACTGGTTTATTTGCCTCTAGGAATGAAAGGTGGGCGAAACACTAAGTAATTTACAGAATATCCATTTACAGTGCCTTCAATTATTTTCCTCCAGCCATTCATTACCAATTTTAACACGCGCGCACACAAACGGAGAAAGAGGCTGTAACTAACTGCAAGCGTTTGCAAGCGCGCGTCTCTTTCTGAGTGTAAATTGCCATTTCCCGTGTTTTTATTGTCAACGATGTAAATGTCAGTGACGTGATACAGTCTAAATTATAGTTGTTAATTTGAGATCGGTAAATCATCTACACTGCGCTCATTTTGCAGTAAACCTCAATCTATATTCTAAATCTCCCGGCGATTCAACCTCATTGGCTAACATCACTAGTCCAACACGCAATAGCGAACCACGATTGGCTAGATCTGTCGGGGGCGGGTCTGCATCCTAGTTGTGGGAAAACAAGATGCGTCAAGTTACCAGAGAACGACAAAATAATACCGGAAGTACGGCGATATTGCCTTCAGAATAAAATAAAGACTCATTAACGGGGCATACAGGACAACAAAAATGACATCACTGTAGGTTAAAATGAACTTTTAGTAATGAAAATAGTAGACTAACTGGTATACGTTTTGTGACAAAGTATTTGTTTGTGTATTTCTGGTAGCTCTATATATTTATATATGACATCTGACATATGCATAAACGGCTGTGAATATAAGCCGCGAAAGGGAAGGAAAAATAAAAACCACTATTATTTTTATTTACCACACATTCTTCCTTAAATCCATCCTTTGTTTTCCCTTTGGCGTGTTGCTCCAAATCATTGCAACACATACGCTCGTCAATAAACGTTTAGTTTGTATGTAAGACCGGAAGTGTTGGTTTTTATTTTGGCTGTGTGCTTGACACTGGTGGACCGAGCGCAACCCGTTTCAAATCCCCCTTCTCCGCCAGAGCAGAGGGCGAGAGCATAAGAGGGTCCAACCCTGCGGTCCACTGCAAATATGGCGGGTCGTGGAGGCGATATGATACGTCCGTGGTACGGTTCCGGATCTCAGTCCGACGCGCCGTCTCCATCTGCCCCCATGTCCGAGGAGAAACCGAGGAAGAGGAGAGCTTTCTGCCTGGTTAGGATGAAGTCCCGTAACACCAAAGACAAGCAGCAACAGCAGCAGCAGCAGCAACAGCAACAACCCGCTGCAAATAACAACATGCCGTTCATAATTCATTGCCAGATAGGCAAAGAGATCAAACACATATGCAGCAACTGCCGGGGAGTGGACCCGCTGGAGGGTGAGAGGAATAACTTGACTTTACTTACATGAGCCTGGAGTGGAGGAGAGGAGGAGGTTTCGCTCTTCATTTTTATTGGCATCTCTCGGTGACCGCTCCCTGCCTGTCGCGGAAAATCTGCGCTACAGCACCAGGGGCGCAGGAGCAGCACTGAGATCTGTCCTGTAACTTCATAGAAATATAACATGAATATACCTGTTATATCGCTGTAGGGACTTAAAGTGTGTCCGCAGTACCCAGGAGTGAGTTTGCAGTAACCTTATCGAACTTAATGTTGTTGTTTTTTAAAGCTTACGGTATCACTATAATATTTCTATAATATCCCTATAAGATGCTATATATAGTTTATAGTATTTCTTTCTAAAATTCATTATAAGGTTACTTTCAGCGACAGTGTTTTTTAAATGTCTCTAAATTTAAAATCTGCCTCGATGAGAGAAATTTGAATTATTAGGGATTTGATTCAAAGCTATAGGACACGATTTTATTTCGCGTGTTTTCTTATACATCTTTTGTTTCTGCAATCTAGTCCTTTGGTCTACTTTTGTGAGTACCGAGAGATTCAGTTGGTGTTGAACATTTGTGTTTGAACAATACATCCTCATCAGTGCAGCATCACCTATCACCACCGCTGTTAGGCTACTCTGAGTTGTTGTTTAACTTGTGAGGTGGGGTCGTTTGAACCAGCACTAAGATAACAAGTCCGGGGTCTGAGTGAAAGAATGTAGCCCCACCTTGTGAGCTTGAGCTGCTCTCACTCCACAGCAGGGGGTAGATAAAACCAAATGCAGACACCTATCTTCTTTTTGACCGATAGATAAGCCAAGAGGGAACCTTGCTAACCGGTGGTCACCCCCTACCCCCTGTGATATCTGTTATAACCTTTATTTATCCAGTGAATGTTTTACTGAGCATGCATGCTCTCTTTCACATTCACACATGGGCGCTACACAGTAGATAACCACAGGCTGGCCGCCTTGTTTTGGGGCTTCTAGATGCCAGTTGTTGACAGACTCATTTCACCCCTGTTTTTAAAAAGAATCACTTTGGTTTTCCATCCTGCCACTGACATCCTTTCCAGCTACTTTTATTTGTTCATTGGTTGATTGATTGGCTGGTTTGCTGGTTAGCTATTATTCATTTCATTAATTCACAGTGGACTTACATTTTTCTTTTACTTTTCCTCTGATAAATACATCATGTATCCATTGCACTACAGGGGTCGGAGCAGGGTCAACCATTGGTTGCACTCTTAACAGAGTGCCTGCAGGTCCTGAAAAAGTGTTAAAATGTATTAAATTATATTCTAAATCTAAACTCAAGGCCTTAAATGGTCTTGACTACAGTTAAATATAGCATTTTAAGTCCTTGTTCTTCCGTTGAGAAATGGGTCCAGTCCTGATACAGTTGTTTTTGTTTTCACATTTTTTCAAATGTGAAATTAGTCTTTTATTTAATTGAAAGAAAGAACGAAAGAACACTTTATTGAATCCACACATTTTTTATGTCACACACACAGCATGCAGTTGGTGGTGGCCGCCAAACACACACACGCATGCAGGGAGGGTGGCTGCGGGAAATTAGTTCAC
>CABFOQ010024950.1:0-10706 GCA_900660455.1 Gephyroberyx darwinii
GCAAGGGATCTCAACCGGATCGATGCATCTCCACGGTGCATTTCGCAGCTTGTGTTCTCATTTACACAATGTGGTCCTCTTGATTTGATGAAGACCATGAATAAAGATACTACAAACCAGAATTGGCCCACGTGACGGATATCCCTTTGGCTGAATGTGAGATGTGGCGCTGCTGACATCATGTTGTAGAGGGTGGGAACTGCAACTGAGAGTGTGAACCATTTAGGGTGAGAGCACCTCACTAAGACGACTCATAAAAGTAAACAGGGATATATAGGAAAATATTGAATCCTTTCCAAGCACAGGCAGATTATTTGCAGGTTCTGGAAATATAGCAACAATGTGTTTAGTCCAATGTAGGCTTCTATAAAACGATAACATATGACAATAACATAACAAATGCTACCATGAGGCCCAAGGCTGACTTGAGCTCCTGCAGGGATTAATTCCTGGT
Organism: Gephyroberyx darwinii; assembly: GCA_900660455.1. Lineage (NCBI taxonomy): Eukaryota > Metazoa > Chordata > Actinopteri > Trachichthyiformes > Trachichthyidae > Gephyroberyx > Gephyroberyx darwinii. Next base: position 455 of record CABFOQ010024950.1, read on the forward strand.
TTGCTGAAATCAATAATTTACACTGATATATGTTGCACTGACAATCATATAGGGAGAATTTCCCTGTAGAGGAAGAGACAGCAGTTTCTCCACTGACAGTAGCTTAAATAGACCAGAATGCAACGCAGCCACAGCTTCCATCTTTGCAGATCAGTCATCAGTAGTGTGTGTGTGTACACCACGGCATTGATCTCTCTCCACTCACTTTATTTTGACTGGAAAAAAAAAACAATCTGAATGAGCTAGATGGCTTTTATCTCCACTAGGGGGAGATGACAGCATGTTATGCACTAGTCTGTCTAGTATGAACGTGAGATCACATTTTGACACTCTTTTGCAATGATAATGTAATATAAATATTACATTATCATTAATGTACTTGCCTCTACACAACATACACACAGCGACTGACTCTACCAGTTTAAGAACCACTAAAAAATTGACACTGGGTGAATGTTTTGATGCCCTGGACGGGTTAATACGTTAATACTGTCAATTTCTCTGGACTAAAACCATGATGACCACCCCATCACTCCAGCAGAGGTGTATCACTTATGTGTAGTGAGGAGGTAGGATATACTCATCTAGACTTCCTTCTGCTAAATGCATCTAGTCCCAAATGTATAAGCTACTAATTGTCACCTGAGGCAGAGAACAGTAAGGAGTGTCTTAAGATTTCAAGTTTTAAAACTTTAGCTTGATACATTCAAAGCAGCAGAGGGACGTGAAGGCACTGTTGAACACAAGAATGTTTAGGATGTATCCCAGTTTGTTAAAACAATGCACCAATTCACCTCAGCAAAACAGTCACATTAGTAAATGAGTTTTATTTAGTATTTGTGCAGGGCTTATGAAGAGCAAAGAAAGAGTCGGAAAATCTGAATTCAAAGAAATACAAGTTTATTTAAGTGTAAACAAAAAACTGCATAGGAAATGTTTAAAGTCCACAGAAGACCGGGAGAGCAGCAGGTGGCCGATATATTATAGTCTCCTCTGCCTTGTTTAAACTGAAGACCTGACATCTGCACTTCCACTCAGCACTGTGTGTGTTTGAATGTGTGTGTTAAGAGGGAGGGAAGGTGTGCAGGCAAACACACACTTTGTTACAGACTAAGAAACACACACACACACACACACATACACACACGGTGGCATGTATGTGGACGTGCCAGCAGCACTCATCTAAACTCAGCTGGCCACACCGGCCCTCCCTCTTGGACTGTGAGGATACATTCAGTGGATTTCTGCTCAACGACAACACATATGCAGCGCACAAACACAAACACAACACACACTCAACACACAACCTGCTGCTGTAGGGAAACAGACAGAACAGAACACAACTTTGCACAAGCTGGCTTTTAGTTTTCACTTCACTTCCCCATCTTTGCTTATGTTAAACCTGTAATATGACGATGATCAGCGTTCCAACACCATCTGATTCCACTGATCAGCTGAAAGTAGTGCTGGTGTGAAACATTTAACAGAGTAGAGTATTTTCTGTGGCCTCTGTTCTGTCTCATATGGCTACGAGCAGTAGGTTGTAGCGAGTGAGCATCAACAAGATCCCAATCAACCCCCTTTCTTCAAAGACAAAAATACATTCTAAAAGGGGCCAATGAGCATCAAGCGGTGTGGAGTATTTGTACTTTTGTGTTTGGAAAAACAAATAGTTGGCCAAAAAAAAGTAAAGTAAACTGGGGAAATTAATAGAAAGTATTCTTTTTTTCAGATTGAGAAATAATTTGTTTTATAATATGTAATTGGACACAAAAGAATCAGACTAGTATTGAGAGGTCATAACAGAAAAAAAAAATCACTACATCATCACTAAGGGACACGTTTCACTGACACACCTGCAGGGCAGGGCCGCCGAGAACTACCTGAGTTTTTTTTTTTCCTTTCTAAATTTTCCAACTTTTTCTTTAGAGTATACAATCATTAAAAGAGGTCTATGACCTTGCACACGTCATCTGGTTCAGTTTTGCTTTTTTCCCTCTTAAAGCCATGAGAGGCCAGAAATAAAATGGTGGACAAAACCACAGGGGCCCAATAAACCCCCTCCAACAGGAGTGCAGTCCACCAATCACATGCCCAGCAGCCATCACTACACTTCCTGGATTCTTACGAGAGAGGAAAAAGCCAGGCTAAGTTTATGCCGGAGCAACCTAGCTTCTTCTCATAGGAAAGTGAGCGAGTTCCCATAACTAACTGAGTAAGAAAAATAACAGATAACTGACTGAGAAAATTAAGCAGTGCTTTTACAGCTTCCTACACCTATAGAAGAGTTACAGGTCTTGAGTGTGATGGGACAATACGTCAACGTGTCTATCCATAATATGCGTATTAGTGGAAGTAAAAGAAAATTAAGCATTTATGGTCGAGGGGCACACCAGCATCTGTTAAGTCTGTATGTTACGCTTTGAAACGTCTGCCTATATCCCATCTCAGGAATCAAGGCATGGCTGGCTGAACAGGGGTTGTGCTCTGCAGAGCCTCTTTAGAGAACAGGAAATACAATCGCAAAGGTCAATTCCATCCAACACAAACCTAACACACACATAGAAATCTTTGGGTATATATTTTGATAAAACCATCCCAAGATTCAGCTACCCACCCCTTCTGAGTTTTCAACACCTATCTGAGAGACGTCAGTATAATACAAGGACTTTTTAAAGCATGCAACAAATAAAAAACAAAAAAAAAGGTCTAAAATACATTTTTTCCTCTTTAAGAGTGAAGACCTAAGGATCTTAAAGATAGAATTCTGCAACCTTAATTTAAAAAAAAAAAAAAAAAAGACTGATGCAGACATGACTGAACATTTCACAGAGTAATACTGAAACACAAAAAACTGCTATGGTGAAGCTAGGTGTTGGGTTCAAAGCAGCAGGGTCTGTGGACTCAAACTGGCTTGCCTTTAATGTGCTAATATCTCCACTTAATAACAAATAATAAACAGGCTTATCGTCACACAGTAGACGTAATCATTTGATGTGTTTGTTGAAACCACAGCTTGCATTGTCAAAAAGGTTGAGTTTAGACTCGTCTGTGAAGTTACAGTCCTCCACAACCAACACCAAGCATCTCAACATCCACACCTCTCGCTGTGGAATAATGGTAAGTTGTGCTGAATTAAGAGATCATTCTTGTGCGTTCAAAGGCCACTCCCTATTTTTTCCTCCCATCGCGCACAGTAACAAAGTACATGTGGAATCTACATGTTCATCATCGTGAGGAAAATAAATGGGGCCCAGCCCTCCTAAGTGCATCCAATCAGAGAAAAGGGATTTAACCTCAGGTGCTCTGATTTGTTTAACACTTATATCTTTGATATAATGGTCCAACAATGTTTGTCATCTAAAACAGTGTGGTCCAAGTGCCAGTTTGGCACAGAACTCTCAGATATCTTTTTGGCACAATGCTTCCATCTGTGATATTTGGTTTCTTGATGATACAAGGCAGTTTACAGTAGACTGAACAAATGAAAGCTGTTGTGGATGCAAGATGGAGTGATGACCACAACACATCTTTTATTTAAACTGGAAACAGAACCACAATGAGATCTTTGGTCCAAGAGGTGTGGGGCATGTACTGTAACACAGGATTCAACGAATGAGGTATATTTGTAATTTATAAATATCTGACAAGGTATGTTTAAATAATAGAAGAGTAAAAATTGAGGTATAGAGAATGAGGTATATGAGTTACAAGATGAGGTATTTGAAGGTTCAAACATACAGTAGGCATGTGTGACATACTTGAGGTATTCAAGAGTTGAGGTATATGAAAAAAATCAATGAGACCACTGAGGTAAAGGATATCTGAGATATGAGGATGTACATCCTGATCATGTGCAGACTGGCCCTCTCCTCTGAGGTGAGAGTCAGTGAATCTTAAGATAGGTCTCATGATTCTTTGCTATGCTTAGGAAGTGGCTAACAGAACCTTAAATTTCTAGTGATTCCAGTGGGACACATACTGACCAAAGGGTAAGCCCCACACTGCATGCACCACAAAGGTGTAAGGATATAGTTAGTATGTATTCGCTTTCAATAGTAATCAGATTGGGATGCAAAGGCTAATTTGAGATGCTATTTTGAGCCTATGGGCCATCTAATATTGATAGGGGATTGAACTGAATAAGAGGAGCATCATTTGATGGGCTGAGGTGAAAAAAGGCCAGGGAATGAAAGGGGTTCTCTTTGGTGCTATGAGATCAGGCCTCCTCTCTTCTCTACAAACATCTCTGCCGACATAGGGCAAAGGGGTCTTCCCAAACCGCTAGCGACCTTGTCTTAGTAAGATGTGACAGGACAGTGGTGTTTAACCATGTACCACCGAGGGCCGAGAGTCTGCAGGTTTTCCTTCCAACCAAACACTACAGCATCTGATTTCACTGATCAGCACACCTTCAAGCAGAGAGGGAGCAACTTAGTGAAATCAACAGGTGTAGTGATTGGTCATGGGAAGGAAATCCAGCACACTCTTGACACGATTGGACACCACTGTGATAGGACTTGCACACATCAATCAAGACCCCTGCAGGCTTAATCTTTATTCGCCTAGTTTTAAGCTTTATAATTACAGTGCTGTGAACACAACTCCATGGGCTTTGGGTGCTTTAGACTTCCCAACAATGATTATTCAACAAAATGTATTTAAAGGGGATTTATAGTTTATTTAAATGCCAAATGTACACTTGGCCATTGTGCAGAAATTCTACCTTTGGTTGATTCTACTAGTTGGTCTATAGACCTCCATCTTTAGAGGACTGGTCTACTAGCGCTCGATCTGGAGATCTGTCCTTAACTCCAAGCATCAATAAATAGGGCAGGGCTTTGTGATCATGCCCCTCTCAAAGGATTGGATTGAATCTTAGGCAAGAGCCAAATGAAGTGAAGCTTTTGTTACGCAGCACACCTCACCAACAAAGGTGTCATTCAAATATGATTAAATCTCTATGTTATGATCACTGATAGATCCACGTCGAAATTAATCTGTAAATTCCTTTGGTGGGTCCTCCCTTTTGGAGGAGACAAAGCTCTCCTTGCATATGGATCTTTGCATCTTAACCATTAATGCAGAAGACTTTACTTTACAAAAAACATTAGTTGGTATTCATGCTATCTTATGGGGCAGGCATCAGGGATAGGGTAGATTTATAATTGAATACTTTGGATATAAAAAGGTTTTATTACAGGGCTTGATTCGGGGATCATTTGGAGGGTAATTTCCATACCTTTATAATTTCAATCATCAAGGAATTCATCCTGGCAAAGTCAGCATCCACTATGATCAATTAGCCAGTAAAGCTAGAGGGAGAGCCTGGAAACAACTGATCATTTCAATCTATCAGTCTCCTACCATGACCTGAGCTAAATTTGATTCCATCAAGTTTGGCATCGCTTCAAGCACTCTTCTTGGGCTACTACACACTCCACAGAGCCACAAAGAGACAAAATTCGATGCTTTAAGGAAAAAAAAGAAAAAAAAGAGATCAACTAACTAGTCTAAAAACATGAAAGGACACCACTGTACCTAACTTCCTCTCTAAGCGAAACCTAATCAGAACAAATAATGCAGCCTCTACAGCGGTCTGAGTATTGTCTCAGCAACAACATTCAGGAGGTTCATTTAACTCATATTCCAACTGCACAGCAAGAATTCCATTAATCCTGTGCAAATATCAACTGAAGAGTCTTCTTTTTTGTCTCTCTTAAATAAACTATTGAGGTAGACTTTTCTTTTCTTCTTTGTAAAACTTCACGGACTAAACCTCTGCTCAGCGACTATGAGTACATTCATAAAGAGCTAAATGAGGTAGGTATGGAGCAGAGGGTACAAGATTTCAAGAAAAGTGAGAAATTCCCTGAGATGGATACTTGAGGAGAACTTAGAGAGAGTTAAGAGCAGCTGAGACCGGGGAAGGGAAAATGGCTCTTTTTCTACTGATTATCAATTTGTAGAGTCCCCCTTTGTCATACATACCACAGATATCTGATTTAGAGAATATTAACATAAATGTAAAAAATAATTATCTATTGTTTTATTTTCCCTTCATTTCCACCTGCTCTCAATCCTCCCTTTGAACTCTCCTCCCGTTGTGTCTGTTGATTCATTCTCTCTTCTCCATTTCCTTCACCGACTACGATGCAGAAGGGAAAACGGAGTGAGAATGTGAAAATACAGAGAGAGAGATGACTCTTTAGAATTTGAGGATGCGATTATTTCCGAAGTCTACGACCACGATGACTCCGTCAGGCGTCACAGCCACACCGGAGGGGCGATCCATCTGTCCAAAACCACTCCCCTGTGTGCCAAATTTGCATAAGAAGTTTCCATTGGGCTCAAACACTTGGACTCGGTGGTTGCGGGAGTCGGCCACGATGATGCGATTCTCCTGGTCTACGGCGACGCCCTGGGGCCGAAGGAACTGCCCATTCCCAGTACCCTCAGAGCCCAGGAAGCGGGCCGACTGGCAGTCGGGTCGGATGACCAGCAGCCGGTGGTTGTTGAAGTCAGTCACCACCAGGTGGTCTTCGTGGTTGAAGGCCACTCCCCTGGGGGAGTCAAAGTGTTTCCACAGAGCCCCTTCGAAGCCGTACTTGTTGAGGAAAGAGCCGTCAGGGGCAAAGAGCTGCACACGGTGGTTCCTGGTGTCCGAAACCAGGATCTTGCCCTCAGAGTTGACAGCCACATCCCAGGGATAGTTGAACTGCCCATTCTTCGTACCCTTTTCCCCAAACTTTAGCAGGAACTGGCCCTCAAAAGTAAACACCTGTCAGACAGAACACCTGCCTTAGGGTTCAATATGTCTACAACTGGCACGGGATGAAATAATTCTGCTTTAACCACATGGAGTAAGCATGCAAACCTGGAGCTATATGATGTAAAACAAGTTTTCAGTAGCCAACGTGTTTCTATAGGTTAAAAATAATTCATCAGTAGTGATGTCTACAACAGCAGTACAGTCCTTTATAGAATTAGTGGTGGTTGTGTTGGAGCTAAAATGTAATTCAAAATATTAAACACATGCATACACATTTTTATATCCTCTGTAGAGTCCAGCTTGCAGCTTGATCAACACATATATCAACACAATGAAATTCACAGAATTATGTAAAATCAGTAGACTATAGATGTGTGCCCAAGTGGATTTTCATACCTGCACACGGTGATTGTCCTTGTCAGCCACAATGATTCGTCTCTGACTGTCACAAGCGACCCCGGCTGGACGATCAAACTGACCGGGCCGAGAACCCAGAGAACCAAACTTATGGTGGAAGGCACCGCAGGGCTTGAAGATCTGGACAACGGTGGAACAAAATGAGGATAAATAACCTGAATAACTGTCAGCTGACTTAATCTCTTCTATGGAAAATACAGTAATGCTAGGCTACTTGGATAATTGGCTATTCAACTTAAGCAACTGAACCGTTAGCAAACTTAGCTCACTACATATTGCATACATACACAGAAGGACGGGTTATACAAAAACGTGGTTTATCATGAAATGCCAGAGTATATGTTTTCTTGCAATCCAAAACAGATTTATCTCCACACATCACCACACACTCCTGTATAATAGCAGTCCTTGCATTGTGTGATGTCATTTCATTTGAATAAAAGGTTAAATTTTCACAATATAACTTTTACTTCCTTTCATTAATGAGATACTACTTAATAAAGATATAAGAACAGATATGACCTAATGAAAATTATTTTCTCAAGTGCTGTAAAGCATCAAATTCCCTGACCGACTGACATTACTTTGCCTCTTGATAACCACAGCACCGTGTCAATAGAGCAGTAAGCTAGCGCTCTACCTGTATGCGGTTGTTGCTGCGATCAGCCACCACCACGTATCCCTCCTTGTCCACACTGATGCCCCAGGGACGACACAGTTGACCATCTCCCTCCCCCTCGCACCCAAAGGCCGACACTTGGGAGCCCAGGGCCCCGTAGCTCCGCCCTGACTTCACCGTCACTTTGAAGGGGCTACCCTGGATGTGCTGGTTACACACCAGCACCGACACAAGGTGCTCCCCCTCGCACTTGGGCATGTAGCTGATTGTGTATGAGCCATTCTGGTGGTCTGTTACCTCTGCCGCAGACAGGTTACCGTCAGCAACTGACATGACTATGGCAGACACCGTGTCCCCACCAGAAAGGCGTGGCTCTCCATCGTGATCGTATCCGATCACAGTGAAGGAGGAGGGCTTGCCACGAAGCGCACTTTTTAGGCCTTCGCCATGGGCTTTGGTGACAGGGGCGAAGGCCCCACTGCTGATCAGGCCCATGGACTGGATGGCTATGTAGAGAGCCTGTGGGAACCATGATAGAATTAGTTCTCTTCATGATAACAATCATAACATCAACATAACATCTATCTTGTCACTTTCTCATCAAAGATGTAATAGAGGGAACAGCCAATAGCTTTGTGGTTCTTAAATTTAATTTATAGTCTATACTAGATTAAACTTTAATAAACTACTGCTACTACTACTGCTGCTACTACTACTACTGCTACTACTACTACTGCTCTACGGCTCATCCAAGCTCATTAATCAGTACTTTCGTGATGTGGAGATGAACCAAACAGAGGTCAGTAACCTGTTTTAGGTCTGAACCCTTGTTTAAGAACATTGGCTCTCATATTTCCAGTGCCTACCTGGTCTGGGGGAGTGAACATGAAGCGGTCGTCCTCCTGCGGCTGCAGCAGACCCCTGAGGGCCTTCAGTTCATGTATCTGGGCGAGCATTCGCTCCCGAGCCAGCAGCACGTCTAGGTGGCGGCCCTCATCCAGCACCTGGCTGACAGCAGCGATGGTGCTGTCCAGCTTGGTCAGACTCTGGTGCAGCTTCTCCACCTGCAGGTACAAAGACTTGGCCTTCACCTGACGGATCTTCTCCACCTGAGAGGGAGGGTGGGGAGGTTTGAGGGAGGGAACAACCGGAGTACATGTTTAATATTGATGATGGGCAATTTGTTGTACAAAGAACAGATGAAATATAATTTGAAACAGGATCCAGAGTCCAGAGTTCAGATAAAAGATAGATGAAACTGATAAAAGATTAGATTCCCATGCGGAAATTAGGTAATTGCTGCAGCAAAAGGAAAGGTGGCAATATACTTAAAAAGTTACAATTTCCTGAAATAGAAATACAGTCCAACACGTTGCTGCATACAAATTATACTCAAAAGTATACTCACTGAGGCTTCATATTGTTTGTTTATTTACACTCTATGCCAATGTGGGTGCATAAACAATAATGGCTGTGCTGAAAGCGCAACAAAGGAGGCTTGTCCTCAAGGTAACACAGCCAATTATGTGAAAACCAAAAATGCAGACAATCATATGGTAGGGGCTGGCGTGCAAAGAATTCGACTAGTTCGGTCAGCAGGCGTGTACGCACTCTCCAGAGCCTAAAGCCATTGCAGTGGTTCATTTTTTGCAAACCTGTCCAAAACTGGCAACATCAATTTCTGCAGCAAGTATACTGTTGGCCTTAATAAGACAAGATAAAACAATGCATTGTGTAGCCCTACTTTGCATCATGCTTAACCCCTTTTAGCTGTTGTAAAATCACCGTAAACCACAGCTTCTCTTGTCATTTCTTTGTTTGTTTAAGCAATAAGCCAACAGACAATGAGGCAAGAATGTGCAACAGGGTCCTCTACAGTGGCACTTACAGCTAGAATACACTGTATAATCAGTAATAACAATATGACAACCATCATTAGACCATTGAGACATCAGGGTGAAGGTCTGACAGAAATAATAGAAACCAGCACGAGGAAGACAAAAAAAGAAAAAGGGAAACTGGTATTAAAGTGACTGCCAGTGGGATAAATGAATCAATTCAGATCGCAAAAACCCTAGACCTTCACTTAAGCAGTGTATCTTTCATTTCCCTTGAGAAGACAGATAAAGTTACGGCACAGTGAGAGAGAATAAAGCATTTTAAAAAGGCCGGAAGGATCTGTGATGCAGGGGTTGGGCCTTTACTTACTGTCACCAAACAAAAAGAACAGAACACAATAGCTTTACTGCCTCTATGGTAAAGAGAACTTTTGATGGTGGGGAGGGAGTCCTGAATGAAACAAAGGGGTGTCCAAAAGAGAGACTCCCTTTGTTAATCCTTGGTCTAAGGAGAACTGTAATTTGCATCTGTGGGACTAGAGTTACACTTTATGGTCACCGTGGTATGTGTTTCAAAGAATCGGGGGGCACAAACCTTGGGGGGGG
>CABFOQ010024953.1:9862-32509 GCA_900660455.1 Gephyroberyx darwinii
CCTGACTCACGTCTACCCCGTCGCGTTCTCCCGGCCCCCGCTTGCCACCACCACGTCTTCTCGAAATGCCGGCTGGGTTCAACAATCTGCCCGGTTCTCTCCTGTTGGACTGGTTTCGCCAGCAACACACTAAAACTAGCTTGCTAGCTAGCTAGTGGACTAAAAGTGCCAGGGCTAGCAAGTATGCTACAGACTTAGGCAGCTAGCACGCTAGCTTGCTATGAATCAACGAAACTGGCTAACGTCAGCTAGCTGAATGAATCAAACTTGGACGCTAGGATACTAATTGTATAAATGACGCCAAAGCATGACTCTTCTTAGATTATCGTCCCTACTAGTGTTTAATCAAATATTTCAACACACACCAGATTCGTGAGGCGCATTCCTTACCGGGCGACCGAAGCGGACACTGGGGACACGCACCTTTCCTAAGCGCAAGCAGACAGTCCGCCGACGTCCCGGCTTGCATTGCGACTTCTAGACGACCTCTCGAGAAAACATTTCCTTTTCCTGTTAGCGTTTTTCCAAACTATCTGTCAAACTCGCCTCCGCGTCATATTGGGTATGGCAGCATCTGTGAATGAATTTAAAAAAGCTCAGTTTCTCCAGGCATTCAAGGTTAATTTCATCCATAGCTTAAACTGTTTTTAAGATAACTGACTTTTAGAGACAATAGCTGAATAATTGGAGGTTTGTACAGTACATTGCACACCTATATTTTGAGTTAATGCACTGCTATTACAGTAATGCCCCAAAAGAGGATTCCAATGATTGCAGTACTAGAAGTTTTAATGAATGGGCCAATTCACCAAAAAGAAAGGGAGACTTAAAGGGAAAAACTCATGTGATGCAATCCCTTTTCAGTCAAACTTAAGATGTAATCAGGAATGAGTGATAAGCCATTGAAACGCTTTAATTAACCCTAGAAGGTTGTTATTAGAGAAGTCACACTTTAATATAGAGACAACACAATTTTTATTTGTATAATCAATGCAGTAGATAAAGATTGCTCTATTGCATTCAGGTCAATATTGAAAAGTACAGCATCTTTATAACAGGTGAATGATTGTGCTTCACTGATGCTGACAGGCATGGCAGCAAGGCATTTGTCTGTAAACAAAGCGCTAATCTGCTTTGTCAAAGAGCTCTAATTTGGTTTCATCTGTGCATCGGAAGGATTTAGTTTGTCCAGGTGGGTCTTGTTACAGATCAATCGGGCCTTCTTGTGTTTCTCTTTCAGCAGTTTTTCAGCTTCCATGGCCTCTGACTGTAAAGCCCTTCTTGGTTCAGTGTCCGGCATTTGGTACGAGCTGAAGTCATTACCCCAGACCTCTCCAGGTCAGCGAGGTGTCTCTAGAGATGGCCTTATAACCTTGTGAACGCTTATGTTTGGTGATAATAGTTTTTCTGACATCCTCAGACAGCTCTTTTCTCCCACAGAGAGATCACAGCTGCAAGGTCAAAACCAGGACCTACAGCTCCAAGGTCATTACTTGAGAGTATCCCATTTAAAAAGGGATGTAAACTTGTGTTTAGTAATTGTCTACACTGTACAGGTTTTTACTTGATGTCATGGTTTGAGTGGAACTGTTTGCAAAGTGAGAACAAGCTGCTCCAGGTTATTATTTCACCTCTTAGCAAAATTCACATGTCGTGTTGGAGTAAACACAATTCAGCAAACAATGAAAATAGAAGTTGCAGTTGCAATATACTGTATCTTTAATCTCTTTCTTCAGGTGCACAAGTATCCGCAGCAAAATTAATTCACTGAACACTAAGTTGAAAGGAAAAAGTGGTAGTGCTATAAAGTCCACATTGAAGCTAGGAAATACAGCAGCTCCTTTACCAAGGTATATGGACAGGTAGTAGGATACATACAAACATTTTTAATGGAACAGAAAATTGCTCTTTTTCCTCCATCTACTCCTTGGGAGCAGAATGGTGTTCTGTCTACTTCTCCACAGACTTAACTACCGGACTCCTCTTCTTGATCACATGCTCCATGTCAGCGTGTTCAGATGTGTCCAGTTTGATATCGTACTTGGCCAGGATCTTCATAATGGGCCTTATTTTCAGCCACCATTGTGCCTTAGGGATGCGGTGCCTGTACCAGACAGAAGAGGGATCAATAAGAGTCTTGGGGTGAGAAATTTCATATTTTATTTTATGATTTCATCATGCTTGTTTGTAGTGCAGTATAGCATATGGAAAATATGTGAGTCTTACTCAAAATCGGTCTCCTCTTTCAGATCAGCAAGAGGCTGGAAGGTGAGTGCCCTCTTCCTCATGCCCAGCACACAGGCAGAGTCCGGTGTGTTAGCGAAGATGCGACCTAAAGGGTACACGAGGGAAATGGAATGCTCACTACTTTCAACCACCAAGAAACAACAAGAAATAAACCATTATCAATGACATATAGTATTATTAAGTATCAAAATCTCTATGAGCAACAGTACTTTTGGTTTTACGTTGCTCACATTCTAAAGCTCCACATACCGTGTCTGTAGCACTCCTTCAGTTTCTCAGTCAGCCACAGGACGGACTTGGCACCCATCTTTGTGCCAAAGTTTCTATCGAAAGGTGTTGGAGTACCACCCTGTAGGTGAGAGATGACAGTTATATGAGCAAATAAAAATTGTTCTTTTAAATTGGCGTAGATTGTAACAGACATGTTCTTGTCCGTGCCCACTCTTCGAGATATTAACCGACCTGCTGCATGTGTCCCAGCACATTCTTACGGCAGTCGAAGATGCCTTTGCCCTCCTCTGAATACAGGTTGAAGATAAAGTCAGTGGTGTAGTTGGCATTGCTGTTCTCATTCCTGTTCGAAGATAAACAGAGAGGTATTATACTACTACTACTACTACTACTGCCTATCAAGAGCTTGTGATCAATTATTTCAAAGGCAGTGCTAAAGTCTTAATCACAAGTCACTTAAATGTAAGCTTTCAGTCATGTCCCAAAAGAAGATGCTGCATTTTCTACCTGTATTTCCTCTGTAGAGGGTATGATAACTGCATTTGAACAATATACCTCAGTTCATGTTGATGTATCTTTTGGGTGATACCTAAATGAAACCTACCTGAGAATTAAGCCTCTCTTTACTGTTGTCTTCATCTTCTCCACAAGATGCTCCACGTTCGCCTGTAAGCCAAGTCCTCTGATCATACATTGGGAGTGCAACACTGTTCAAGATGTAAGGACTCTTTCATAATAACTCCTGTGTAAATTACGGGTCCTGTGCGTCCAGGATCATCATCTCACCTCCAGGTCCCTAATGTTGAATTTTTCCTCAAAGATGTAGGCGGCGTCAGCCCCAGCAGCCAGACCAGCCATGGTGGCCAAGTAGCCACAGTATCCACCCATAGTCTCAATGATGAACACACGGCGCTTAGTCCCTGCTGCAGACTGCTTGATTCTGTCACAGGTCTGCAGCAGAACAAAGAAGAAAGGTGGTTAGGTCTGTGTTTGTGCTTGTGTGTGTGTGTGTTTGTGTGTGTACTATTTCGGTACTGACAGTGGTGATGGTGTTGAGGGCAGTGTCAGCGCCGATGCTGAAGTCGGAGCCAGGGACGTTGTTGGAGACAGTGGCGGGGATCACCACGATGGGAATGCACAGCTCCTCATATTTCTCTCTGGCCTGAACCAACTCCAGACCTCCCACATAGGCCTGCAACAGGAGAGGGAGGGCAGAAGATGCATTTGTGTGTGTGCTTGTAAAAGAGGGCAATGAAGGTCAGGCTTGTGAGAATGAAATCTTGTTTTTATGTAAATAGTGAGTATAGAGAGGTCAAAGGAAAGGTCAGTCATCATTTACACAAATTCTGGTTTTAAAGGAAGAAGTTTGCTGATTGATCTTACCTCAAAACCACCAATGATCACCAAAGAATGGATGTTGTGGCTGGCAATATTCAGGCTGATTTCCTCCATCACTTTACCTGGCAGAGTTCTTTGGGGCGAAAGAGTGAAAGACAGTATGAAAAATATTTATTTAAGTATGACAAAAGTCTGTTTTTCTATAGAATCAAGCTATCATAACCAGTGTTTTACCTCTTGGTGCCCAACATTGAACCTCCCTTTCCTGTCCAGCCACTCACTTGAGTCCAGGTGATGGGCTCTATCTGTGGGGAGAGAAAATGACTAATATTAATACTAACACTAATACTAATAGCTTGACAACTGCTACTACTACTAGCAATAATTATAATAACATTTTACAGTCATCATGAATATGTGTATCATCATTCATGTTTATTTCATTTGTACAATATGTTTGATGTCCCTTAAGGGAACAGAGTTGCATCAACTAGAAAAAGGCAGCAAGGAAGCACAAATTCAACTCTTGGAGGCCAATAGATGTTCTAAAAACCTGTCTTCATTAGTAAATAAAGACCAACGTGTTTCGACAGAAAGCCTTCATCAGGTGTCATGACAAAGAGACAATGGATCTTAAATATCTTCCAAAATGGCCACTTCAGTAATTTTCCAGCTAAGTTATTTAAGATCCATTGTCTCATTGTTGTGTAACCCTGTAACACATTGGTTTTTATGTACCGCAAAAGATGGGGGTTTTGAACATCCATTGGCCTCCAAGAGTAGCTGAATTTGTTCTTCCTTTCTGTAGGCCAGAGGTGTCCATGTGCCATGGAGGGCCGAGAGTATGCAGGTTTTCGTTCCAATCGAACAATACACCAGGTGATTTGACTGGTTATCACATCCTCAACCAGAGAGGAGGGACTAATCAGTGAAATCACCTGGTATGGTCTTCGGTTGGAATGAAAACCTGCATACTCTCAGCCCTCCATGGCACATTGTTCGACATCCCTGCTGTAGGCTGTTGTGGAGAGGTCTGAAGTGAAGAGGGCTTGGGGAATGTACAGTCACCTGTCCGTGAGCCAGACCGTCAAAGCCATCGTGGACAGCCAACATGTTGTGGCCCTGGATGATGCCCATCCTGACTGCTGAACGGACAGCAGCATTCATACCAGCACAAGGAGCGCCAATGTTCAATATGGCCACATTGATGTTGCTCTAGCAGCGGGAGAGATAGATGAAATGTATGTATGAAAGTTAGCTGGCGAAGGTTGGCAGTGAATTTTATTCAGTTACAGTATCAATCCACACCATTTGTCATCTATTCATTGTTATGAAGAATAATCCTCACTCCTACCAGACAACCTGTATGATTTAGTAAATAGTTGGTCCTCACCTTAGTGTCCGGGGGGTTGATGTGGGCCAGTAGCTTGTATGTGTTCCAGTTGTTCTCAAAACTCCTGCACATTGTAAATAAGGCGCTGTGTTTGTGGTTTTTCTGTGCTACATTGACTTATTACATTGCTACTACATTTAAAAAAATATTCTTACTTTCCCCTGAGCTTGATAGCATCCTCAAATCTGCCCTCAGTCATGGCAGCAGTCACATCCTTGGTCTATCAAGGGAAGAGAGGGAGAGGGAGAAAGATAGAGAGAGCTCCTACCACAATGCCATTGCATATCCTCTAAAGCAAGTAGAGTAGAAATAAACTCTTAAAAAAGAATGCCAAACTCTGAGTTAGTGACTAGCATGAAATATAGTGACTTACCACTTGCACGCACTCCATGAGGGGCAGTCTGATTGCCTGGTTCCCAGATAGGCTGACCACACATGCGGGGGTGTCTGGAGTGGCCTCTAGCAGTGCCATCACAGCCTCCACACCCATCCTGCTGCCCTGGATGATACAGTACACACACACCACGTAGTCAGAACAGTATACTATCATTTATATTTTGTGATTTCATGAGATACTTACCAAGATTCTGTCAAAGGCAGAGGGTGTGCCGCCTCTCTGTACGTGTCCAAGAACAGTGGTGCGAGTATCAAAGCCTAGCCTTTCAGTCACCAGCTAGAGAGAAACCAGTCTATTAGTATCATATTGTCTCAGCGTCTTGGAATATCATTTTAACCTACTGACATGAGGAGAAGGAGCTTGCCTTTTTGATATGTTCAGACGTAATTGGCTTGCCATCTCTGGATATTGCGCCCTCAGCCACAATGATCACATTCAGACGAGAACCCCTGGCCCTTTGCTTAAGTCAGAATAAATACAAATACATTTTTTATGTTTATGTGTGAAGTGGCAGTTCAAGCAAAGTTTGTAGAACAGGCTGGCAGATCTCTTGATCAGGGAATTCAGGCATACATTTGTCAGCCTCCGGAACAAGTGCTCCTCCCAGCCATCATCTGGGGGCATCTCTGGAATGAACACCCAGTCTGCACCACAGGCCTGGGCCGTCACCAGGGCCAGGTACCTGTAGCAGGACAGACATACACACACACACACACACACACACACACTCAGGGTAAGTATATCCATATATGCGATGTACCACCCCGCAGGTTGGCTGGCCTCACTCTTCACGATAGGATGAGGAGCTCAGCTATCCGGGACGACCTCGGTGAGAGGAGCCAGTTGAGGTGGTTCGGGCACCTGGTAGGGATGCCCTTTGGACTCCTCTCTTCGGAGGTATTTCAGGCACGACCGAATAGGAGGAGACCCCAGGGTAGACCCAGGACATGCTGGAGAAGCTACATCTCCCAGCTGGTCTGGGAGCACTTGGTGATCCCCCAGAAAGAGCTGGAGGAAGTTCTTTGGGAAAAGGACATCTGGGCTGCTCTGTTTGCCCTGTAGCCATTGCAACCCTGACCTGGATAAGCAGCTAGAAAAAGGATGGACTTACCAGAGTCTGTAATTCAGGCATATTTAGGTATACATGATTCTATTCAGGTTAATTTGAAAATCTATACGAGACACAACATGGCATGTGGCATGTTTGCATAACCTCTTAATCTATTATTTCACAGTTAACACATACAGTATTAAATATCAACACGGTGTAAACATGCTAGATCACGCAAGACAGAAGACCCATCCAAAAAATGGACATTCATATTATGTTAGATCAGTGGCATCTGTTTAGTTAGTTCACACACAAACAGATATGTACTTGTCCATACACACACACACACACACAGACACACAGACACACAAACAAACACACATACTGACCCACAGTGTCTGCCCATCACTTCCAGGATAAACGTCCTCTGGTGGCTGTGGATGAACAGAAAGCATATCTCTCAGATCAGGAAGAAGGAACTGTAGTGAATATGTAGCAAGCAGCCGCCCTAAGAAGCCAAAACATCAGTCTAAGGGGTGACTGACCTCTGTGCGGTTGTGGTGATGGCATCCACCACTTCAATGATGCGGTGCAGGGCAGAGTCAGTACCAATGGTCATGTCAGTGCCACAGAAGTCATTGTCAATGGAGCCAACCATGCCCACGATGTTCAGGTGTGAAGATTTCTTAGCTTCACTATCAGTAATCTTACCTGGAGAAAAAATATATCATCAGTCAGGTATTATAATAATGACAAAAATTAGATTCTTAGGAAAACAATTTTGTGATTCCCTCCATCCTCTTTTCCCACAGGTTGAAATTCACAAAATCTACCTCACAGATTTTGACCAAGGGGATAAGGCAGAGGTATCAATCAAGGACTATCAAGATTTCGCTCAGGACCCACTACCCTCATGGTCACCCCATCTGTCCCTTACCAGCTCTGACCAAATCATTCAGCAACCCGCTCCACTCAGTCCTGAAGGCGTTGGCACCAGTCAGACTGCCATCACCTCCAATCACACACAGGTTGGTGATGCCCAGCTTCACCAGGTTGCAGGCTGCCTGCATACGGCCCTCTCTAGTTCGGAAGTCCTTGCAGCGGGCACTGCCAATGACAGTGCCACCCTGGCACATAAGAAAAGAGGATGTTGTTATTAAAGCACTTACAGAGACACATACATTCCCTGGCTTTGAAGGAGGAGGAGGAAGAACATATCAATGCAATGAACACTGCCATTCAACCCCACTGTGTTTTCTACTACAGAATCTAATATTTTCTCTTTAGCATTAATCTCTATGGTAGGATGTCCATCAGGGCATCTTTACAACATTGGGCGATTAGGCTGATTACGGTTCCTTGAATCAAGTGTGATTGCATATCATGCTGTGAATGGACAGGGTAGAAACTCTAGAAGTGATGTCCTGGTAACTTCCCATGGCGCCCGGCCATCTGATAGCTCAGTTTCACCCACTTCATGCTTGTATTACCTTCTCCATTCCCCCCCTCTTTACTTAGACCACGGTGATGATAGGTATAAGTGTGAATCACAAGCTTTTATGCATTCAGACGATAAATATAGGACTCATCACTCCATATCAGTTTGTCATGCAGCACTGCAAAGCTTCAAAGGTACAGCTGAACACCACATGGATGTTACTTTTTTACATGTATGTACATTAACTGATGCTCTAATCCAGACACTTCACCAGGACACTTTTGTTCACTTTTGTAGGGACTCACCAGCTGAAGCATCATGGACACACTCTCCCATGTGGCAAGGCGAATGTTGTCTCCTCCATCTACCAGTCCCTGGTATCCCTGCAGCACACGGTAACACACACTAGGGTTTGACAGATATGGGTTTTTGAAGGCCCATACCAATATTTTGTGCTGAGTTCAACCATTTTTGACCAAGTATTCAGTGTTTCCCCCAGAATTTTATTCTTGGCAGAGTGGGAAAGAATTTAGGACATGGGACACTAAAGCTCTCCAATAAAGCCCATAATAATACTATTGTATATATTATTACTACTAATAACACTAATGATAGTACTAATAAAAGGCTAATATCAGCCTCAGATATATCACTAAAAAAACATTTTCTATCATGATTTATGTCAGAATATATTCAAATCAGAGGCTGAAGAGTCAATCTAATGATTTGCAGTAACATGATATATTGATATACTGTAGCTTACATTGTGAGCTGTGGGATCTACTGTACCTCATGAACAAAGTAGACTTTGGCTCCAGTGTAGAGACCAACTCTGACTGTGGCTCTCACAGCCGCATTCATACCTGGGACACAAATTGATTGTGAGACATGAGGTCTAATTTACAACAACAGATTAGCGTCAGAGCCTAAGAAAGCAAATACTTAGTGGCAATTCACGTATTTCTGGTTATTCAAGGGAGGTATATGGGACTTTATAGACTCAAATAACCTTTTAGTGACTTGTCCTGTCTGACTTGATAAAAATAGCCGTAGGGAAAGGACACAAACTAATGTCACAGCACGTCTGTGTACCATCTCACCCCTGGATGTGCATTACACTAAAGGCCATAGAGTGAAGGTTATGTTGTGGCAGGCTGACGTGTAGGGGCTCTTGTTTCATCAGGCAGCAGCTGTGGAAGAGGGCGGTCCTCTGCTCCATTCCAGAAAAAGGTCACTGCCCCTAAAATTAGCCCCAAAGATGTGAAATAGAGGGGATGTACAGGGGGGCAAGGAGTAAATAAAGCTTCTATGCAAAGGGTTTGGGTCACATTGGAATAATCTAGTAATGATACCACAGGACAAAGATAAAAAACAGAGATGGTTATGATATACCATCCAGTGTCTATGGAACTCCAACTGAAGTTGTAATTTTCTGCTGTGGCTACTGCTAGACTTTACGTTTAACAAAAGGTAAACATGGTTTATGATAACTTCAAATCTGACACTATAATTGATATTAAAAAGCTGCCAGACAATTCAACACAACTTTGAGGGTTTATGGAATTTATTATTATATCATTTGTCAAGAGATTTAGAACTTTGCTGGAAGCGAAATCAAAATAGTGGTATTTCAGTGCACCTATATGTTGATGGTGTATTGACTCCAAGAAGCCATCTTGCTCTTCTTGTCACACTCTTACTTCACAGCCAAATGTCAATCAACCCCTGACATCTGGTCTTCAAGTGTGCCCGTCTTGCATCTTGAAAATATGTTCCTTGCCCTTTCTGTTCTTGTACTTACATAAGATGTCATCCAGGCAAAACATATCCATTGATATTTCCATGACACTATATTGATCCCCATAAGGAAGAGAACAGTGCCCCTGGAGCTAGTAGGGATTCAATGTCTTGCTCAAACACATCAGAAACTTTAACCACCAATTTAAGCCACCAATCGGTAACTGCACTGCACCTTGAGTTCATGTTGTCACAGCTGTTCAGACTGCCTTTATTTTCATTTTCAAATCAAAGTCAAGTGCTCATCGTGGTTGAGCCAGACTGACACACCACTGCTATCCCTGACGGACAGATCCTCTGCTTACCTTGGGCATCTCCTCCTGATGTCAGCACAGCAATGGAGCGGCCAACTCCCATCTTGGTGGGGTCCATGCTTGGGGGTTGATTCTTGGACATGTTTCCGGGTGGAACCAGACAGACTGGTGGCACAACAAAAGGAAAAGAAAAGGAGAAGGGATAGCGAGCTGCTACACTTCCTTTACTCTCTCTTCTTCTCAGGGGAGGGACGGGGGTAGGCACAGGCTTTATAGGCTACTGTCCCTAATCCTGCCTCAAGCCCCCACCCCTGACACATACCACCATTCACTCACACAAGTGAACTAAATATACATCACTGCAACCACCTGCAGTGGACAGCAGAACAGGAAATACAATGTCCATGGCACAAATGTAACAGGTACATAACAAACAGTTTGTGTTTCAAACTGTTTGTTATGGTCTCACTGCATACTGAGCACTAAAATAATGGATAGCATTTAGGAAGGTAAATTGTTACTTTTTGGTCAACTGTGATTCATACACAAGAAATGAGCCCATTTCCAAAACAGCTAAAATCCAATTCAGTGCCTGAAAACAAGTGTGAAGAATCCTGACTAAAGTGTCTCAAGTGTCTTTTAGAGTCTAGCCGATTCAGCAGCAGGAAGGTATATTTCAGATGTGTAGAGTACAGCTGTCACACGTGTTAACATGATGCTCATAAGTGCTCCTTGTAACAGGCTGTTGCCAGAAAAAGGCTTGAACTCTTTGGCCCAAGGACAATTTGGGGAATGCAAGACAATATGGCAGAACTTGTGTCTTCCATTCATTAGCCACATGTTGATGTATTGGTGTTGACGAGCAGAACAGTCATAATAGTGAGAGTAGACAGCATAAACATGTCAGGAATAATAACAGCTATGACTTGAATAGAATGATCATCAAGTCATGAAATTCAATAAATCCTTCAGGGACTCTTCACATGAAACTCTAGTCTGCACTGCAGCTCTCTGGTTGCCGTTGGTAGTCCACTGTAAATGTGACTTGAAGCAATGACAATGAAATCGCCATTTAAAAAAAGATGAAAAATCAAACACATTTCTTGCCATTATGATACATACATTTATTATAAACACTGTACATTAAGAACATGAATTATTTCCAATCCACAAGATTCTAGTGTGTTAAAATACTCATGTCATATGTCTGAGAAACCAATACGGACCTCGGCTTTTAAAGTTGCTAAAAATAAATTGATATCTTATTGTCTCAGTCAGTAATTCTAATCTATCTTTCTAACTATAACAGTGATCAAGTCCGGAAATGTTTACACGCTATGTCAGTGAGCAGGCTGCTAATAGGTTAAGCAATATACATGATCTCCATTGACCATTTGATAAATCCACTCAAACATTTACTTTTTGATTCCTGTCATGAGTGTGCATAGATGCTATTGACAAATCAGCTTCCATTTCTACTCTAGCCATGTTTTAACAAAGTATCTATTGACAGCAGTGATGAACACTTACAAGGGGTTCATGGATTTAAAAAGGTGACTACAACAGTGTTTGAAAAACATCAGTTTCAGAAGACACTCGCTCATCAGTAAACCAGAGAGAAGAAACTTCTGTAGTGCATCAGTCATCTCTCCCATAGTGGAGAGGAGCAGGAGGCAGGGTCAGAGGAGGGATCAAAACTAATTGGTGTAAACCTCTGGAAAACAAAAAGAAAACATTATTACATATAATGTGTATCTGTATATATGTTTTAATGTTTAAAAGGTTCTACGTGTATTAGTATTTTAGAACATCAATCATTGTCAAATGAATTGTGATACAATGGTGTGATTACTGGAAACAAATGAGACCTTGGTCAAGACAATTGGTAGGCTCTCTTTTATGCCAGGGTATTGCTAGGGTAAGCGTTTCTCAAAAATTCTCGTTTCTCAAAAATAAACCCTGTTGCTTCCTGTTGCGAAGAGCAACAAAAGCTTTAGCACCATTTACACTGGAAGATCAGCAGCCTTCCTGTTTTGTGCCATAATCTCCCTTTGTGAGTCCGACCTGGTGGCACACAATATAAAAGTAGAGGACAGTAGAGGCTGCCAATCTTCTTGGCGGTCGTATATTTATACTAATGTCTCAAAAAATAATGTGGTAATGATTTATTAGTGTTAAAATGCGACACGCAGCACCTTTACACATCCTATACAATCGCATCGTCAATGCTCTACTCACAGTGGACTCCTGGAAGTGCAGGACGGTGGCCAGAGGGTTTCCACAGTGAGGCCGTGGGGGTTTGAACGCAGGAGTGACTGGGGCAGGGACTGAGGTGTAGGTGGCCACCTCCTCATCCAGACGCAGCTCCTCCAGGGGGGGCAGACGCCTGCGCAGCAACGCCACTGCAGGGCTCATAGCATGACTCTTCTGGACAATGAGGTCTGTAATACAATAAGCCAACATTTCTAACAGGTATCATAGTTGCAATCCAGGCCAGATGAGCATGAAATATATGTGAAAAGATATACAAACTAAATATTTTATACTAGGATTGTGCACAGATAACACTTGATCTAATAGTAAAGGGAATGTGAGATTTCAGCGCTACCTCTGGACAGACTCAGAACAGAGGGGTTGATCTGCCAGGTTGGGTCTGACCCACATTGTGTTTCTTCATTTACTGGTAGCACTGTTCTCCGCGCTGATGAAACGGTGCCATGTTGCTCCAGATGAGCCGAGCACTCCTGCTTCTCTTGTGCGGCTCTGAACAGCTTTTTCCCCGTTGAGAAAAATATTACTGATTCTCTATGCGGTGCTTGGAAGAACGGCTGTCCTCCCACACTCCTCTGCTCCTTCGCCTCTTTCTCATCCTCGTCTCCATGGGTCCCACTAACCTCTCCTGTTTGTTCACAGTGGGATTCAGTCTAGAGGAGACGAGAAAACAAAAAAAGCATACAGCAATGTTACACCCATTAAACATTGAAGTAAATAATATAACAAAGTCAAGTAGATATGGATCCCTGTATTAATACACAGTGGGGTGGGTATCTTACAGTTGAGGCTTGAACTGGGAGCTGCTCTGCTTGTGTACCAGGGTCTTTGTCTGTCACATCTGTACTCTGCTCATCATCTCCATCATCAAATAACCTCTGGACCACCTCCTGCAAACAAACAAAACAGAATTTAAAAAAAAATAAAATAAACGTCATATGGACTGTGGTCCTGGGTCGCTCAGTGGGTAGGACATGGCACCAACACTGCCAGGGTTAGGAGTTCATTTGTCCCTGGATTCACCCAGGCTAAAAATGTATGTACTGATGGTAGTGTAAGGTGCTTTGGATGTTATGTCATATGTTCTGGACTATATTCCATTGTGGCTACTCCATATTACAAGGGGCTCCACAAAAGTTGTAGCAGTGGTGCTGCATCACCTTGAGAATCTTCACCGCCAACTTGTAATTGTTAGTGTACATTTCCAATCAGCCATTCAAGTGATGACTTCAATCATTTGTCATCGGCAGCATCCAAGCACTACAAAACCTTGGCAAGAGCCCCGAATACAACCCCTTGTATTGATGGGTTGATTTCATATCATAATGATTCCTATTTCCTCTTCTCACCTCCTTGTGCAGCTGTAGTTCGGTGTTGCAGCCCTGCGGGGCCCTGAGTCTGGCGGAGCCAGCGTAGGGCGTCCGGTGTGCAGACAGAAGCCTCTTCTGAAAACAGCAGCATCATGAGATGGAGAAGTGAGTATCATTGCAGAAGAGATTGTATTATAAACATAGACAGTACTTTCACATACATGTATACTGGCCATAGAAGACATGGGCTGGTGCCTGGTGTCAGGGACTCTCTGGGGGGTCCATTTCATCACCGGAGTCTCTTGGAGTGTCGTTGCTAAGGATGAAACAGCCACGTCACATCAGGGTAAAAGGACAAAGAGATAACAACGCATTAGGTTCCGGGAGTTAACAAGAACAACGGCATGGTATCTTACCCATTGGTCCTCCGGTGGGCTCTGCATGACTTTTTGTAACAGGTACTCTCTGAGCCTGAGAAGTGAAGCATCATAGTGAATTAAACTTATGTTTTATAAAAGTACTGTGGTGAGAGCCAGAAGATGAAACCATGGGGAAGAAGAGAAGTAGTGAAAGCAAAATGAATCTCTACTTACTGTGTAGCATGAAGTGCCTCTGCCTGATGGACAGACCGTGTTCCGGGGTGTGTCACCCAAGGGCCCTCCAGCCTTCAGCCCCTCATTCTGGAGGATGCTTCGCAGTGCAGTAGGGTCTGGAGAGAATTGCACCGACTTTGTTGGTCCTATAAAAAAAATTCACACAGCATGTACTCAGCGCCCATGCAAAGTTCACAGTACACTGAGTTCTGGTTAACATAATGTCATTATGTTTTAATGTAGATATTGTACAAGGGAAATCATGTAAAAGGAAAAGAGTAAACAAAACAAACAAAGTGTCCCAGAAGTATCATTTTACACGTTCAAATGACTACCAAGCAAAATACAATGTTCATCAAGTATACATTTTATGTTCATAATTTGAACCTTCCTTCATGTAATTGAGATGGTTTGGTGGCGCAATAAAATAAAAAAGGTTTCTTATTATTATTGCACAGTGTTTGCAAGGATGAGCAGAAGTTATGACATTACTAATGTCACTCTAGCGTTCATCATGAGATTTAACGGCAACATTTATATGCAGTGTCATCACAAACATTGAAGCACACGAGGTTCCTAATCTTGTGCTAACCTGAAGTGGGTCCAGCCTTTTGTCGACTTTTCATGACAGACACTCGCTGGGGCTGGCAAGAGAATAACCGAATTACAATGAAAAACACAATGAAAAACAAAACTTTTTGATGTCAGCCAAGCAGTATGCAGTAAAACTGTAAGGACTCCAAAAGTCCAACGAGATGAGTAGAGATGAGTAGAGATGAGTCAGAGACTGTTGTTATCACACAAACTCACCAGGTAGTTATAGGGTTTAGTGGACTGTGGCGTTGCAGACTCCATGGCACTCACTCCCTTATTCTGTAGGATACTGAGCAAGGCTGCATGGTCAGGCTGGAAGGCCTCACCTTTGCCTGAAAGACATGAGACCTTAGCATTAGAGAACAATGTAGTTTCACAACAAAAAGCTAAATAAGAAGAAAATAGCGGGGAAATCATAACAGTTCAAGCTATCAATTACTATTGCATTCTTTTAAAGATAACAAAACACTTGACTTACCAGCTGAACTTTTTGGCAAATTAACACACGGGGTAGCCTGCACAGTTTGGCTAGCATGACAGGTCTTGGATGGATCTTTGAGACTGAGCAGGTCCATGTCATCCAAACAGGCCTCTGCGCTAAGAGAAGGCTGTGCCAAGGAAGTGACGCTATTCTGATGCATAGCACTATTTTTTAGAATGGAGGAACGAGGAGGGGACAAAGTGGCTGAGCTGGTAAATGGCTGTCCTGATGCATGAAATGTATTGTCTGCAACCTTAGCTATCCGGTTTGGAACATGAGACATCACAGAAACATCACTGGAAGGCTGATTTCCTTGAGACCTTGTTGTTCCTTGGGTTGAATCCCCATTGCTCTGTGTCCGGATGGCTGGACAATTATATTGTTTTTCATTTGGGTTTTTTGTTTTTGGATGGGTAGTGCATAAAGTATTTTCAAGTTGGATAGCACGAGTGCCAGTCCTTGATAGAGGAACTGTTAGGGGCTTCTGATTTTGAGTCCCACTTCTTGTACTCTTGGGCTGAGATAGATTGAAAGGCACAGGCTTGGTGCATGGCTTCTTCTTCTTAGCTTTCCCCTGCAAGAAAATGACAAAGTGTAAAGAACATAACAAAGTCATCCGATTCAAGTAAAACAAAGTAATTTAAGTCCACAGGAGTAGAAAGAGGCACTTACAGCCAAGGGTTTCTCCTCCCACCTCTTGTGAGATTGAGTAAAGTCTGACTGAGTCTGAAGATTAAGGGACTTTGCAAGAACTGG
This sequence comes from Gephyroberyx darwinii, assembly GCA_900660455.1. Classification (NCBI taxonomy): domain Eukaryota; kingdom Metazoa; phylum Chordata; class Actinopteri; order Trachichthyiformes; family Trachichthyidae; genus Gephyroberyx; species Gephyroberyx darwinii. Next base: position 26,014 of record CABFOQ010024953.1, read on the forward strand.
AAGCCTACTTATGCCTAGTCTTGCAAGTGACTTTTGGCCCTTTTCTGAGCTTCCTGGGTCCTGGTTCTCAACATCCCTTTTGGAAAGGTGAGGTGCATACAGGTGTTTAGAAGTCTTTAGGTCTCCAGGCATTTTGTTATGTTCATTCTTCATTCTGTGGAGAGAACCAATTGATTGCAAAAAAAATTAAAAGCAGCAAGATAGTGAAGTAAAAACACATAACTTGTAAGACATAACTTTCAGAAAATTAGCTGCCCTCCTGCATAGTTCCTACACCTTTTTGCTAATCAAATTCCATGACTTTTCCAAGACTGTACCATGACATATAACAGAATTAGAGTGTATGTTGCAAACATCACTTTTTTTTTTACATTGAATATCTGATCTGAATGTCCCAGGTATTATTTCTGGCTACAACCATCACTCAGGACATTTCTGGATTTGGGTTTTTATTCCTCAAAGGGAAGTGGATCAACAAGCAGCCAAGTTTGAGGTTAAACATTTCACTGGCTGGAAAAATAATAAAAATAAAAATAAAAAAAACAACTATATGCACATTCCATGATCGTTGGAGCCCTGCTCCTGCATAGCCATCTTACCTCATATAGTCACTGTGAATTTTGTTCTGACTTTGCTGACGAAATGCTGGTGAGGAGTTCATAATGATGCCAAGGGTAGGGGGACAAAGGTCTGGAGTAAGGACAAGTTTCCAACAATAAGTGGCATAATTGGCAAGTAGAACATCCACATAAAAGACCGACCATGAAACATTATGGTTAACGTTATATATTAGCAGTATGGGTACAAAAATAGACAAAGTACAGTAGATGCATGCAACACACACTAGCAAAAGTAATAACATCAGCCTACAATTTGCTCCAACAACTTAACAATTGCTCTTAACGTTTAAATACATAGCTAGGACGCCGAGCCATCAAGCAACTAAAGCAGGCAAGTCAGCAAAGCTACATGCAAAGCTACATAAAAAAAAACTACATGCCAGATGCTAGCGTACATGACATGTATAACGTTGCAAATCAAAACGACAAATAATTGATAGCAGTTAGCCGTCATTACCAAAAAAGATCTTTTAAACGAGTCAGTTAGAGCTAAACTGAATACGTTTGTTCACATTAGCACGTTGCATGTAAACGTACAAGAGCCGCAAATTAGTTATCTAACTTTTAACATAACTTTATTCTCGTTACATACGTTAAAATACAAGTGGAGTGAGATAGTTCCTTCCGTGTACCCAAGAAAGTTTTTCTGATTCAGTTCATTCCAAATGTTTGACGATTTGTGCAGATTTAAAGGTCCCCTATTATGTTCTCTCACCACAGTGATCTGACAACTTCCTGGACTCGCAACAGTTTGTAAAAAGCGCGCTTTTCCATTGGTCGAACTAGAAAACTGGACTAACCAATTACTGCGGCGCTTTAGTCGTCGTCTTATATTCGACCAATGAACTACGGGTTTGTGTAAACAGCTCCATGGTAACGACGCGAAAGTTGTTTAGTCACGTGATTCTATGGGATTTTTGCCGCGGCTTCCCCCTCCCAATCTTTTGGAACAAATGGAGAAAATTCAGGGAAACTCTGGCGTTGTTAATTAATCATACTTCACTGCTTTCTACCTCTACACTGTCCTATACTATTAATATAGGGTCGGGAGTACTACCGTATCTGTGGTGCTGAATAGTGAGTCTATAATGACCCTATTCTACTTTATGGTATTTATTTATCTCCCACGGAATTACAATAGGAATTTATATGGCATAGTTCTGACCTAAAGAAGCTGTATGGCATTTTAATGTGTGGTTTTTGAAGGAAAGAAATCCCTCTTAAATGTTTCATAGGGCTGCATGCAACCTGCAGTGGAGAGGGGTCCATGGTCCATACACTGTTTCACAGAGATACTAAATGTGTTGCAGAGTATGCCTGGCCCTGTGTAGTTGCTTTCTTGAGCCGTAAAGATTACTCAGGCACCATTGGGAGACTGTGAGACAATTCTGTGACTCGGGAGTTTTATTCGAAATGTGGTTTTATTCGAAATCACCATTTTTTGAAGATTTGAGAATGGTAAAGCCTATTACTGTCTACAAGTGAATAATGTATGATCACATCATGTGTTGCTTCTTCGCTTCATTTGCTCTTCATCTTGACGTATTCCTGCAGACTGTCACTTTGAACGTCCAGTGCCCTACCAGCAGATGGCGCTGTGACCGGGCTGGTAAAATGCAAGGACCCACTGACAGCAGCACACAACGTGGGTGTCTGCCTATCACACAAGGGCGAAGTATCAACGGGAGAGGGGAGAAAAAACTGCTCGAGGAGAAAAGCAGAAATTAATACCACTGCCAACATGGACCTACGCGCAGAGCTACTGAAGACCATTTGGTATGGTTTCACCGCCCTTGATGTAGAGAAGAGTGGTAAGGTGTCCAAGTCGCAGCTCAAGGTGAGTGGAGGATCTTCTACCTGGGTGAGATTTGATGAAGTTTTTGGACCAATTTCTTTGGAGTTTTTATTTTTTTATTATTATTATTTATTTTTTTATTTTTTTACCAGAAGTTCTGCTGCCTCATTTCCATCCCCTTCCACTGAGAAAGGTGGTGTCAAACTGTTTATAGTGCTCAGAACAACTGGGAAGAGTTGGTCATTTAGTTTTTGATTTGGTTCTTCAAGAAATAATCCAGTACATGAACCTGATATCACTTATCATCTCATCTCTATTTCCTGTGTGTTACAGCACATGCTCTCTAACAAGAAATGTGCTGGCTATTTATTTCCTATGTGGAGTAAAATGCTCTAATACAACACAATATCCACCTCTGTCTGGCAAAAGCATGAGCGGGAGAGTAACAGTTTGTCCTCAGTCTGTCTATGAATGGGAGCCCTCATCTCCAGGTTGTGCCTAGACTGGGCCAAGGGCCATGATGTAACCACTTGTAGTGCAATGGGTACTCTGGCACTGGACCTGACCAGAGAACAGCCTGTTGAATAGAGTGTGTTCACAACATGAGGTCATGTAAATCAAAAGAGCGTTGTTACAGTGAGAGCCTGCACAAAGTAGAAACATGTTGATTGTTGCCTTGCCACAGTCCTCGCCCCTGGGTTGCAATGAAACCACTGTTGATTTCATCATTATGTCACTTGATATTGACCTGTATCGGACTCCATTCCAGACACCTCCACGTTCCAGCGATATGCTCCTTGCTCACAAATGAGCCTCATGACTAGGCTTATCCTACTCATGCATGCAGGCTGTGGCGTCTTAGTTGGCCCTGACACCATGTTCTTAGGCTCACTCATAAATTACAAGCTGTCTTCATGCAATAGGCTTGAAGCTGTCAGATGAGCACAGGAGACAAGAGGCAGGATGTGGTTATGGTTCAACACACGCAGACTTCTTGTCTGATAAAATGCATCAGTTTCTCAGTTTCAGAAATTGATCGCAGTAAATGCAAAAGCCTTCTTTTATTGAATAAATAAATTTAGACTAGTGAATATAGACTAGTAGGTGTTAACTACTGTACACCAATTACATAGTATTATCACAGTCTGTTGACAGTTGAAACCACATAGAATCATCTTTTTTTAAACATTATATCTGAAAATGGTGGACAGTTTCTCTTTGGAAAAATATCTTGCTGACTCTAGCCACACACGATGTGCTTATTCTTAAACCTTAAACCTTAATGTTTCATTTCCCTACAGAAGTAAGTTAACAGTATTTCACAATTTATATATTTTCTGAGGAAAGAGTTTACACATGGGTTGGAAACAACATAGACTGTCCACTAGATATGTATTCTTTACACATTGATTTAGCTCTGTATATAACTTCTGCAGTGTAGTATTATTTTCTCTTTTTTTTTACATTGAATTTTTTGTCATGTACATTTTGAATGTATTTTACAGGTACTGTCCCATAACCTTTGTACAGTCCTGTCTATCCCACATGACCCAGTGGCTTTAGAGGAGCACTTCAGGGATGATGATGATGGACCAGTCTCCAGCCAGGGCTATATGCCTTACCTCAACAAATACATACTTGATAAGGTGATAAACACAAACACATTTATATGCTCTTTGTCAGTTTGAATTGTAATTCTATATAGTTTATGCCATCATTTTAATGTCTAACACAGTGTCTGATCTTGCCTTATGTTCCAAGGTTGAAGAAGGAAGTTTTAAGAAGGAAAACGTCGATGAGCTCTGTTGGACTCTTACGGCAAAGAAAAACTACCGGCCTGAAAAGGGCAGCAGTACCGTACTGCCAGAGAAGGATGCTTTTCGTCTTTGGTGCCTCTTCAACTTTCTGTCTGAAGACAAGTACCCTTTGGTTATGGTCCCTGATGAGGTAGGTTCATCTAGAATATATTCAGGGTTGTAACAGAATTATAGGAATGTAATTGCAAAAAGCTAACTGTAATCCAATCCGTTACACTGACACTATAACACAGATCAGATTACTTGTTGGTTTACTTGTTACTCAAAATATTTTTTGTAATTATGGACACTAACATAATGTTACACATCTTGAAATCCTGCTTGACACTGATTGCATGTGGTGATAATGACACTTAACTGCATTTACCTGCATGTTCTATGGTTTTTTTGGTCAAATTATTGGATAATGTTGTATTTTGTTATTGATTACAATTTTAGTAATTTAGTTTAGTTATTTTTAGTAATCTGTAACCTAAAGATGGTTGGAGCATTTACAACTTGTAAATATAGACTGAAACACTGTTTCTTGCCGTTATAGAACACCATACTTTTTTCATGCAGCAGCCGCGTGGGCTTGTTTGTCATTTGCAGCTTGCAATCTGGTTTCCTGTAGTGTGTTTTCACAACCGCTGCCAATGGAAAGCCCTAACTTAAAAGGGCTGAGTAGCTTGTAAATTGCGGTGAAAAAAATCAGAATCCAATTTTATTTTAGTAAGTGTTATATACACTAATCATTGCACAGTATAATGCAGTGAAGGACAAAAATGGGGATGAATTATGAGTGCTCTCAAATTCAAAGGCAACAGATTCTCCTTGGCTTTACCAAGCCATCTTTATTTCTATGCTCAAGATTTTTGGTTCCTGTTTCTGTTCAGGTCGAGTATTTACTGAAGAAGACATGCATGGCTATGAGTATTGAGTTCAACTGTGTTGAATTAGAGGACTTCATCTCCCAAGATGCCGTGCAGCAGAGTGGCTTCACTGTTTGGGCTTTTCTTTCGATGATGAACTCAGGAAAGATAGCCAGAGGAATGGATAAGAGCATAATCAGCATGGCTATTGAGGAAGTATACCGGGAAATAGTTGGTGATGTCCTCAAAGAGGTAGGAGTCCTTGCAAAATCAGATCTGCCACTAGTAGTTTGTGTTTTGGTTCCTATAAATCCCTGTTTGGTATCAGTGACAATATGTGGGGTTTGGGTGCATTCAGGGCTATCTGTGGAAGAAGGGCCAGCTGAGGAGAAACTGGAAGGAACGCTGGTTTACCCTAAGACCGAGCAACCTGAGCTACTACTCTGGGGAGGACCGCAAGGACTGTCAAGGCAACATAGTACTGGATGGGAACTGCTGTGTGGAGGTAAGCAGCTGGGAGAGACTATTACAGATCAAAGTAGAGTTACAGGGTTGACGTAGTTGGTCCTATACACACACTGTATAGTTTGACATAAATGCTCACAACAAATGTTTTTTGTTTTTTTTTTTAAATATTGTTAGGAAAAAATGGGAGTGCCTAATGTAGAAAAAACACTATTGGTCAAACTTACAATCTTACATTTGTTGGACAGGTGCTGCCAGACCGAGATGGGAAGAGGTGTATGTTCTGTCTGAAAACCCTCTCTAAGACTTACGAGATGAGTGCCTCAGACACCAAGCAGAGACAGGAATGGACTACAGGTCAGAGGGCTCTCTCAGTCTTCAATAATCTATCTATTGATCATATTCATATTTCACAGATTCTTCCACAATCATCAGTCTTACAGAATGCAATAGTCAGCACAAATCTTTATATAAAGACATGGATCATCATGAAAGCCTCTTTCCATAGCCATTCAAACAGCTATCAGGCTGCATGTGGAGGGGAAATCTTCCCTTCACAAAGATTTGAAGCTGAAACGGCGGGAGCAACGGGAGCAGCGGGAGAAGAGGCGGCAGGCCAAGGAGGAGGAGTTGCAGAGGCTCCGAGCCTTGCAGGAAGAACGGGAGCGTAAGCTGGCAGAACTGGAGCTCCTAAAGGAGGCGCAGAAGCAGGCTCAGGCCCTCCTGGAGCAGGACGAGCAGAGGAGGCGCCAGCAACATGAGCAGCTGCAGCGGGCCCTGGAGGTCCAGCTTCGTGAGGCTGAGGAGGTGAGGTTAGGCGTGAAGGGTGGAGGGAGTGTGATGTCTTGTGGGAAGAGAGAGAGAGAGAGAGGGGTCAGGGAGTTGAACATTGAGGGGAAGGCTGGGTGGGTGGAAAGGAGGGGAGGAAGTGTGGGGGTGAAGAAATGG
>CABFOQ010024953.1:32529-55112 GCA_900660455.1 Gephyroberyx darwinii
GAAAAGCAATTGAAAGGACTGTGGGGTATGGAAAGATGAAGTGGTAATTCCAGGGGTAATTCCATACTTGTATTTACTGAGAGGAAAGGTGGAAACCCTGTATCTCCAAAATGTCAACAAGAAAAACAATCTAGACCTTGACCTTGACCTGCATGCATTTTGGAGTTTATAAAATGGGCCTTGAAAGGGTTTCATAAGTTGGAAACATTTCTCAACACATAGAGTTGCATATAATCCTTCAGAAAATCCTATATGAAAATCACCAACAATGGAGTTACAAGGTTTTCACATGACAACAGTGATATGATAGATAGATAGATAGATACTTTATTGATCCCCTGGGGGAAATTCTGGGGAGGTTAATAGATGTTCCATTGCTTCCTGTTTCATGTGTCTCCAGGCACGGGTCAGTATGCAAGCAGAGATGGCTCTGAAAGAGGAGGAGGCGGAGAGGCAGAGGAAGAGAATCAAAGAGCTGGAGGAGATGCAAAAGCGTTTGGAGGAGGCTCTACAGCAGGAGATCAAAGCCAGGCTGGATGAGGAGGCCTACCGCTATGCTCAAACTGGGTAGGGTGTTGTATGTAACCACCCCTCTGTGCTAACACACACTTACACTCTCACAAAACAAATGACAACAACAAAAGGTACAAGTCTATACCTAGTCTTTGCCATCTACAGTATGTGTACCCGTGTGTGCTTTCACAGTAAGATAGGAAGTATTTTGCTTGTTTGTTTGTCTGATAGCCTGCAAACAATGTTGCTTGGGAGCTCCTTTTCTGTGGAGACAGCAGACATTATTAAAGTAACTGAAGTAAATCATCTGCTGTTGAAATGAGGTCATGTTGCATTATGTTCCTGAGGAAGTAGAGTTGCTAACAGAGGAAGTTGTCAAGAGCTGTGATCAGCCGGATCGGTTTTCTGTGTGCTTCTTCAATTTTTACAAGTTACATCTTCTGATGAAATAATCACATAAAATCCATAAGCACCATGCATCAGGCCCTGTGGGTCTAAGATCAGCCACACACTGAAACATTGTGTTTTATTTGATTATCTGGTCACCTTAAACAACTAGACATCAATCATAAATCCACGAATTACAGTTCTATCATTCTTTTAAAAGATACCACTTTCATGTTCTCTGTTGTATTCAGTTTGCTTGCTGAGGAGGAGGAGAAAATGAAGGCCCTGATGGCCCTCCAGGAGGAACAGGAGGAGTACATCCTGAAGACCCAGAGGGAGAAGCAGGAGCTGAGACAGGAGATGGAGAACAAGTCCCGCTGTCTGGAGGAGGCCCAGAGGCAGTTGGAGGAGGTTCGCGCCAACAGGCACAGAGTTGACCAGGATGTGGTGGTAAGAAACCCTGCCCCCCAAAAACAATTTTTTTTCACAGCTGAGCAAGAAAATAATGAACATCAAAAACAAATTTTTATGAAATTGCATTGACAGTATCAGTTGCTCTTTTGGCTTCAATTTGATGGTGTATGACTACCAAACTGACTTTCAAGTTTGTTATTTTAAAATGTTATTTGTTATTTTTTTGTTATTTGTAATGTTATTTAAAATGTTTCTTTTTTGTTATTTGTAATGTTATTTAAAATGTTTATTTTTAAATGTTATTTATTCAATGCATATTTGTATTATTATGATAATATTACTATTACTGTACTGATAACTGTATTTCTGTTCTGCTGATCTGGCACCACCAGTGTAAAACGTCCCTTTATTTTAGCTGTTAATATGTGCATTTATAGCACTTATGTAAGGGTAAGAAAAGTGCTATATAAATATAGTACATATTCTTAATATTCTATTCTGGCATTATTTTCTTAGTATTATTATTAGTATTAGTGTAGTTGGTGTTGTAGTAGTAATAGTATAGTAATAGTAGTAATAGTAGTATTTTATGCATTGCTTGTCAGGAACTGGGATTTTGCTGACTTGCTCTTTTTGTTTGACAGGCTGCCCAGAGGAAACTTCGCCAAGCTAGCACCAATGTCAAACACTGGAATGTACAGATGAACAGACTGATGCGTCCAATTGGACCAGGTGGTAAGTGTCGAATCTGTGCGACAAGATTGTGCATTATGTCACGACAATGTAGCAGATTTAAATTGTTCAGTTTGACCCAGTTTGAGGTAGTACAAGTTCCTTTTATAGTTGACAGATAAAATAAACTTCACTACTGTATTTCAATGTCCAAGAAGCCACTTTGCTTTCTGTAATGGCAGGTGAATATGATATAATGGTCATTTCTGTTGAATTTTTTGAATTATTTGAATTTTTATCACCTCAAAAGCCCAAAAATGTCCAATAATTATATCAGTGAAAGCCATTCTGATGTTGCTTTTGTGTAGAATATCTCAAGTATCTCTTGATGAATGTAGGTCACTGCGTTTTGTTCTTGTGGTTTGGGTAGCATTTAACATTACTCCAAGCAAGCACGAGTATGACACTATGTAATTTCTTAGATTAAAAGATTAGCATTCTTTTTTTGTAAACTAACTTCCTGAAATTGGATTATTTGGGCGATTCCAGTATCCTCAGGTCAAACACATAATTTTACAGACTTTAATCTAATTGCATTTGACTCTAAAGTGTATACTTTCTTTTTGTGAGAGTTTTGTCCTTTTTTGATGCTTCTAGAGAAAAGGCCATCCTTGGGAAGCTCTTTCTCCAGTTTCCAGATCCCGACACAGAGAGACCCTGGACTACGTCTCAGAATGAGATCAGAGGAGGAGAGCAAAGAGAACGTGGACAACAGTGCTGGGTGTGAGTTAGAGAAACGCCACTCCCATGCCTCTAATGGAGACATGGACATACCCTAAGAACATGAATCGGTGAGGCTGTGAAGCTCACTTGCAGTATAGGCACAATATGAGGTATTCTGATGGGAATGTCAGAAGCAAGGGCATGAGACAACGATGTAATGTGTGAACAATATTCTCACCAAAGGATCACAGGATATGAGAAACGGCAGGAGATCTACATTTGAAACTGAGTTTACTACCATTTGTATTAAATGTTGAATTCACTCACCTCGTCTCACGGAGAGCAACAATTTAAAACATGTTAATGAGGAACTCCATTTGCAGTATTCACTGCTAAACTAATGCTTTCACTGCAACCTGTGTGAGGCCTGCTCTGGTCACAAACAATACCTCAGTATAAAGAAAACAAGCCTTAAGCATGATATTTCATTTGTTGTTTAAAACATGTTACATAGATAAAGGAAGCTCATTCATTTTGTTTTGTAATAAATATGGATACAAATATTTTATTTTTGTTATTTTTGTCTATTCTTGTCTTGCAAAAGGCTTGACTGCTTTGAAGCAAAAAGTTGATTCGGTGTTAGAAAATAGCACAAATTCATCCTAGTAGTACTGCTTCAGATGAACAGGAAAAGGAGAAAGAAACAGAGAGAAAAGTCTTCATACTTCCTGTTTCCACTGTGAGTTAACACACTTGTAAATACAAGAGCGTATGCCTTGAGATTTCTGTTTGTATCCTAACTAATGTGCAACATGCAATTTAAGTAAACTGTAACCCTGGCTTTGTAATAAAATGACAATTGATGACAAATGTTGCATTTTAATTATAAAAGATTAAATGGTGGAACAATTTGAAGCATACAATACTGCGTTTGAAAGCTCCACCTCTGCTTAGTTTGAATATTAGGTCTGCGTCATTTGTCCAGACAGAGAAATGTGTCATCACTGACTGATTTGATGCCTCCCACTGATCAAACCCTTTGTCCTTTGAGCCAACAGAGACATCCCCTGACTAATAAGGCAAACTACATGTAGGCTGGATTGTTTTGTTTTTTATCACCCATGATTGTTTTTAAATTCTTATTTTCTATTTCTCATTTTATAGTATATAGATTTGTATGTGTTTAACCTATAGAAGAGTCTTTTTTCATACATAAATAAAAAAAATAAAACTTTTCTTGTGTGTTTTAACTTGACTGTAAAGTAGGGGGCGCTGTTTCCTGGTATGTGACGCACGGGAGAGGGGGGTGAAGCATAGATCCGAACGAGGGGCGAGTCGGGGAAGGATATTACTTCATTATGCCTATGTTTATATGATATAGTAGCAAGTATAAGTTAAAAATGTTGCTTTGCGGCTGTGCGAAGAGATTTGTTAGCGCGTTGCTTCATGAAGGCTGGAATCGAAGTTAGTGTTGTTAGCAACGTTAGCTCCTCCTGCTAACTCCTGTTTGTGTCTACTAACAACTTGTCAACAATCAATCTGGACAGGACGCGTGGCATCGGCGTTTCGCTACTTATTTTAGCCTGCTGGGATATTTCTCATAGTTTAAATATTCTAAACCCGCAGCGCCATTGAGAAAGGTAAGCTAACTTGGCAAGTCAGCTATTTAAAGGCGCACACACAGGAATTCGGGCCAGCCACGCTAACAACTGAATAGAGCTAGCTAATACTCATAGCTAACACTCAGTCAACATTCAAGGTTGGTCGCTAACTTAGCTAGCGCTACCTAGATGGCCGACAGACAAGCTAACGTTGCAGGGATAGCTCTATCGTTGTTTTGACTCGCACTAAAAAGTTTGACGGTATGTCTGCCATACTTTGTAACTTAGCCGTCCTTTCATCCCACGCCTCCTTGTATCCAGTTACAGTGCCAAACCCTTCACAGTGACTCATAAAAAAGTACATCAGCAGATATTCCCGACAACCAGTGTGACAGGTTGTTCGCTGGGTGGCAAGTCTGAACAGTCCTATGCGGGTCTTTTTCGCAGGTAAAACGTTCTCGTTATAGCATAATACGCATTAAACAACGTTGTGAGTCAGTTTCGTCTTGGCCGTGCGATAGTTTTATTCATTCAGAATACATTTACACTTAAGTTGCAGTTAGCAGACACTGTACACGTCTGCCTGTCTAAGCACAGCTACATGCATCCGCTGGTAAGCGACGTACTACCGAGCCACAACCACATGTACAACCAGTACTTATCAACTGAATCAGGACAGTGCATTTAGATTAACAAACTAAACGAGATTAGCCATCACACTCCTTCTAATTTTATTTTATTAATTTTTATTGAATTTGAATTGGATTGAATCCCTGACACTGATCAAAATCCTTTCTTGTGTTGCACTCAGTTTGGCTATTGTCTGGTCACTGGAATTGATGCATTTTATGATCTGCTAATCACTCGCACAGGGGAATAGTTTGATATTATTTATGATTATAAGTTTTAAGATCATGAGTCTGGACCCTGATATGTGGACTCTTGGAGGCATGGCTTTACAGCAAATCTATCTGGCAATGTTTTAATAACTATGCATACTACCACTGATTTTTGTGGTAACTTCTTGCTCTGGGATTCACATTTGCTTCATATTCATTTTGATGTTTTTCTATTTCTAAATAGGGGAGCTATGATGGCAACGTGACAGAAGGGGAGCCGCTGTATCAGCTTGAACAGAGACCATGGATGGGTTTCAGCAACCTGCCACAGAGCAGCATGTCAGGGTGAATGGCATCTGTGAGCCGAATTCCCCCCTGGACACAGCTGACATTAGGTGGACAGTATTAGAAGGGGAGTCTGGAGCTTCAGATGGTAGCAGGGGGGCAAGTGTACTGCAACTGACAGACCTGCAAGACCAGACAGCCAGGGAAAGTGACGAGAAGGAGGATGAGGGGGGTGGCTCATCTGCTTCTAGAGGTGTGAATGGGGACCAGCAGAAAGGAGAGAGTCTGGGGCAAGATGGGGACAATCACAGTAGGCAAGATAGCAGTGCAGCTTCTACCAACTACACAGGTAAGACAGCACAAAGACTTGTTACAATGAAAAAATTGAAAGATTACTTTTCTTTGTTAGCTAATAAGCCATTTAATAACCTGGACACCCTGGAGGAGGTGGCAGAGAGAAGGATACTGGCTAAACTGCTGGCCATCATGGATAATGTTTCCCACCCCTCTATGACATGGTTATGAAGCAGCGTAGCCTATTCAGCCACAGACTGATCCCACCACCGTGCTACAAATAGCGCTACAGGAAGTCTTTCCTGCCGGCCACCATCAAACCTTTTAACGCCTTCCCTGCCTCTCTACAGCTCAACTGAGGACCTCACCACTTATCACCTAGCACCCTGCACTTTATTCATTCCCTTTCACATTCATTCATTGCCATTGCCCTGCACTTTATCCACCTTATCGATTTCCATTCACACTCATTCACTGCCCTGTACCTTATTCATTTATCCATTCATTCGCTCTGCGTACTTATAAGTAGTTTTTTAGTATTTAGTTTTTTAGGCCTTTGTTTTTTTTATTTTGTGCCTTACCTTTGTATTTTGTACATTCTTGTGATACTGTTTTGCTGCTGCAACCCCAGAATTTCCCCCTGGGGATTAATAAAGTATCTATCTATCTAATAACATACATCTATTTAACAATAAATGTAAAAATATAATTTCCTTTTCTTTCCTTAGACACCATAGTTGTATCCCAGTAGCTAGAATTTATTCATTTTGAAGAGTCCAGAAATTGTGACACCTGAATCACTTTCCGTGTTTATTATGGCCTAGCCTGCTCACTTTTGACCAGTCCCTACCCACTTTGTGTCCCGCCCCAACATCCTGTTTCAGCCGGAAATACTGTGGTAATAGAAACACTACTAGTGAGCCAGTCTCCTAATAGAAGAGCATCAGGAACTATTGATTATGATATGCCTCAATAGTTCTCAATCCTTAATGTTCTTCCATATCTTTATGCAGACCTGTCTCAAACCTCGTCTCCGTCGCTGTCAGAACAGCTGCGACTTGGCCGGGAAGACGCCACAGGGTCCGGGATCAGCGTGGAGTGTAAGATCTGTGGGGACAAGGCCTCTGGCTTCCACTACGGTGTGCACGCCTGTGAGGGTTGCAAGGTAAGGGTGTTCGTGGACAACAATCCAGTAGCAGTAGACCTTGAGATAAGAAAGCATGATCATGGCTGCTTTGTGCAGTTTGAGTTGTGCTGAGCCTGTTACACTGTTTGTCACCCAGGGCTTTTTCCGCCGAACCATCCGAATGAAGCTAGAATATGAGCGTTGTGAGCGCGCCTGCAAGATTCAGAAGAAGAATCGCAATAAGTGCCAATATTGTCGCTTCCAGAAGTGCCTGTCTTTGGGAATGTCCCATGATGGTGAGGGAAAAAAATAACCCTGAAACGCTGAACTGGTTTATATTGGTCATTTAATGTCATATATTTCTGTTTACAATGCAAGACGTGAATGATAAAGTGATGTACTGACAAAGTGATTTAGTCCTGGACTGTCCATTAATACTAAGACCAAGATGTGTGTTTGTCCAGCAATCAGATATGGACGTATGCCTGAGGCAGAGAGGAAGAAGCTGGTCGCAGGCCTGCTGGCAGAGGAATTGAATCCTAGCAACCCTGGGGGATCAGATCTGAAGACCCTGGCCAAGCAAGTCAACACTGCCTACCTGAAGAACCTCAGCATGACCAAGAAGAGGGCCCGCAGCATCCTGACAGGCAAGACCAGCAGCTCCTCGGTACGCGCAAGTTTTCATCTGAGCTGGCCCAGCCTGTTTTTAGATATATGGAGTCTGTGGAATCAACTTAAGAGTTATTTACTGAAAAACATACTTTCTCCTCTTTCTGCTCAGCTTGTATTTCTTTACCTAGTACTTCTCTTTCATACATGATCATCCTGCGGTCACAGGAATATTTTATTGCATTTTGTTGGTTGCTTGAAATGCTGGTAGTTTAGGAATTTAAGCTTATTCTACTGCACTCATTGTTAGCTGCCTGGATAACAGGCTCACCCAAATAGGTGAATGATCATTAATAGAGTGATCAAATAGTGTGAGATAACGAGAAAGTGCCCAATTTTCAGAAATGGATTATTGTTCTCCTTTTTAGCCATTTGTCATCTATGATGTGGACACACTCTGGAAGGCAGAAAGTGGTTTAGTTTGGAGCCAGTTAGTTCCAGGTGCACCCCTGACCAAGGAGATTGGGGTCCATGTGTTCTACCGCTGTCAGTGCACTACGGTGGAGACGGTGCGAGAGCTCACCGAGTTTGCCAAAAACATTCCAGGGTTTGTGGATCTCTTTCTTAATGACCAGGTATGGCAGTTTCTTCTCACTCATCTGAAAATGATCTTCAGTGTGTTGTACAATAAGGTGATGTGTACGTGGCTATATAAGAAGTTGACAGTACACAATGAATGTTTATTTGCTTTCTGTAGGTGACTTTGCTTAAGTATGGGGTGCATGAGGCTATTTTTGCCATGCTTCCTTCTCTCATGAACAAAGATGGACTGTTGGTGGCCAATGGTAAAGGATTTGTGACCAGAGAATTTCTGCGCAGCTTAAGGAATCCCTTCAATGAGATCATGGAGCCCAAATTTGAGTTTGCTGTGAAGTTCAATGCTCTGGAGCTGGATGACAGCGACCTGGCTCTGTTCGTTGCTGCCATCATTCTCTGTGGAGGTGAGGCGGAAAGTTTTATTCTTGGAGTGCAAGGAATTTCTTATTTATTTCTGACAATGGTAAGTTTACTCAGTGGAAAGTGTGACTAATTCTAAGGTGTCCTCTGCTGCCTCACATTGTCTTTCCAGACCGCCCGGGGCTAATGAACGTGAAGCAGGTGGAGCAGAGTCAGGACAGCATCCTCCAGGCTCTGGACCAGCACCTCCAAGCTAACCACTCTGACTCTCTCTACCTCTTCCCCAAGCTGCTTCAGAAGATGGCGGACCTCCGGCAGTTGGTTACAGAGAATGTCCAGCTAGTCCAGAAGATTAAAAAGACGGAGTCGGAGACCTCGCTCCACCCTCTGCTACAGGAGATCTACAAAGACATGTATTAGTGTTCACAGATTTTATTTTCTAGCAATATGGTTACAATGGTTATAATGGTTATAATGGTTATAATCATACACTGCCTTCTATACAAGCACTGCTCCAGGCACCGCCATGGGTTTTAACATGTGCAGCTGAGGCAGAAAGTTTAAATACTGTAGTTACATGGTAGGGCTAACACAAACAGCAAAGACCTTTTCAATGTCAGAATCACTTTCAATAATGTGTGTGATTATCTGTAATCATATGTTGTAGTTTCTCAGAACGGTCACTTAACTGATAAAACGGGGGTTTAGTTTCCTGTGAACACTGATTCAGGGGCGCTGCTGCTATTTCATCCTAATAGCTCAGCTGACCCCAGAGCAGTGTTTAGAGAGAGCTTCACCTCACTGGCTCTGTGTTTTGCTGTAAAGGGAAGACATTTCATGTTCCTATACATATGGCATAGGTCAAATAGAGAGCTGTCAGTTGTACTGTATGAGATTTTTTTTAATGGTAGTTAGATTGTTTTCACTTTGTCTCAGGCTTTTGGGTACATCCTAATCACACGTCTCTTTAGGATCGCTGTCGTTGGCATTTGTCTGGCAGCAGAACACAAACTGGGCTGGCTCCAGCAGTGTAGAGCTCTCTCAATGTGGCTGCATCTGTGCAATAACACATTCTGTCAATAAATGGGGAGAATAGTTTCCTGATCCAAGTCATAGAGGCCATTTGTTTTGAAGCCATCCACCCAAGTGGTAACTGTAATAAATGGACTATGCTGCTCAGATTTTGTTTTTGAAGCTAATGACACTATAGACACATGATTCATTGAATTAGAAGGGACAGTGTTTTTTTTTTTAGTGTGTTTTTAGTGAAGCAAATAATTATCAACTTATTGTGAGGTTTTCTTAGTTTCTTTGTGATTCTGTTACTAATTATTTGTAAGTATTCAATTGTTAAGGGCAAAAGATGAATTAGCAAGTTTTTAAATATATAAAATGTTTTCTTTTACGTTGCATGCCTGTATTGAGTAGGTTTTTATCAAATATATAAGTATAACAACCTACTTTTACCTGATGAGGACTTTGGTTTATTTGCATTACCAGGAGACCAGCTAAGAGCAGTGTACTATCAATGTCATTCTTGGAGAAAAGAAGATTCTGTAAGCCTTTTCTGCATGATTTCATTGATTTGGTTATTTCATTATTTTCAGCACAGTGCTATCTTGCTAGGACACATAACAGCATTACAATATCCAGATCTTCAGGAATTCAAAAGCAAATCTTTCCAACTTCTTTGTTTCCATATGCCATATGATCTTTTGTTCTGTTCTGAATGGACTACAGTATATCACAGTTGGTACAAAGTCCACCTTAAAAAGTCAAATGGAAAGCTTCCTCTTGTGCTCTATTCTTCCTCCATCCTCTATCTACCTCTACATGTTGTATGGTCCTTCACTCTGTGACAATGTGCTACTGTCTGATCTAATTTCTGACACTTTTTGCCTTAATTACTGTTACTGCTACACATTGCGAACTTAATATTGGTTGATGTGCAATGTGCCAAGCAAAATGCGTGGATAAAACAAAAAGGACAGTAAACCGTGATGTTAACTACCTCTCTGTCTGTGTAAGTGATCAATTCACATATTCACTTTTTTGTTGTTGTCCTGAACCTCATGAAACTAATTGCAGCCACTCCAGTTTCAATTCATTTATATCACTTATAAACTTAAAGAAAACTATGAACACTCCTTTTATTATATGTAATATATATGACCCTTTTTTTAAATATCAGATGCATAATATAACTCCTGTTTGGCAGTTTTCATCACTGTCTTGTGAAAGCACTCCCTGATAACGTGATCGTCCACTCCATAAAAGTCATGGCTGGGAGACGATACCGTTAAACTACTGTCACGTTTCTATTGGTTCATTGCAAAGTTAATTGGTGAAAGGGACCACCTGTCAACTATTTAGGTGATGGATGTGTATGGTCGCTGGAGGCTTGCTCAAAAGACTAGCACAATGGACTCAGGAGTAGGGCGGTATTCATCTGGTCGAACTGGAGTTATTTGTAGGTAAGCGTCAGTTGGGTATTTGGTATTTACAATTGCTCTTCAACATGGTTCAGAACACTACAGTAAACAAGTCAAAATCACAAGTACGATTGATACTACATACGAAAATGTGCCTGGGTGTGAGTAAAACAGTCATGCATGCAAGTCACGCTCAGCAGGTCCTGCTTCAATGAGCAACACCTGGTGTATTGCTGTCATGTTGCCTCCAAGTGTCTTCATAACCGCCTAATCGCACGTAGGTTTTAAATACAATTGTACATTGAAGTATTTTGGTCGGAAGTTACAAGGTCTACCATGTGACGTGACTGTTGGTGGCCTTCTTTTATAAGGGGGGAAAGAGCGACTTTAAATGAAGGAGGAAATGTGCACTAGGCACATTATACACTTACTAGCTAAAAAGTGTGGTATCAATCACGTTTAGCAGCACATCCCGACATCATCAGAAAATGACCACCTCCGTTGTATTTACCGCTGTTTTGTGTCGTACATGTGAGCAGTATTAATTGCTATATTTCCGACAGCACCTAAAGGCAGTTTTATTTACTTTGGTCGTTGACTTGTGGAGCAAAATGTCATTCACATCACTTGTCTGGCAAAGCGAGAGATGTTTTAGCCTTTTCTAGCTAAGATGGCTCACTCTGCGTCTCTATACCGAAATCCCTATTCTCATGCTGTTAATTGGCTGACGTCTCTTTCTAAACTGTTAGGTGATAGCTGTCTCCGCTCTCAATAGCGGGCCAAACTCGTCTTTCTAGTTTTCTAGCCTATCTGGGTTAGCACTGTTTAGTGTAGACGGGCTCTGTTTCTTTAGAATAGTTGTGTGAATTGTTTTTGCGACTAGAAAATGAGAATTAAATCCACTCTTGTTTTTACAGGCAATTCCTAAATGGCTCTTGCAGATTTGGTACAAGGTGTCACTATCGCCATGAGTGGCCAGTTATGCCATCATCCCAAATATGCAGGTACTTCCAGAAAGGTGGATGCTGGTACGGTGAACGTTGCAGGTTAGTGATCCACCCATTTCTTCCCTTGAATGTAAATCAACGACTGAACTACATGGAGAGAAAAGTCTTTTGCTGAAGCTACATGTATTGTCTTTGTTTTTTTGCCCCCCCCAGATATCTCCACGTCCTTCGCCCTGATGGTGATGCAGCTGTTGCAGGTAGAAGGGGTTCAGTGCCTCACGTCTATTCCTCTTGTGTCGGCAATATACTGCCTGATCGTAGAGGGTCTGAGCCTGCCCTCCCGCGGGCCTGGGTGATCTCCAGCCAGGAACACAGGGGGTCAGAGTCTGTGTTTAATGTATCAAACCCACAGCGCAACTTGGGGCCTCTGACCACAGATACCTCTGAGGAAGAAGGGTCACAGGGTCATCGACTTGAACAGGGTATTTGGATGGTTTAACATTTATGAAGTTTAAGACTTTCCTCAGCATTGGGCTTACTTTTTTTTTTTTTTTTGGGTGCAGATGCTGACTGTAATCTAGTGGCTTCCCAGGAATCGGTCCACAGTTCAGAAGTGGGTCAAGCAGGTGCCTCTGTTTGCAGAAACCATCAGGTTTGTAGTGCAACTGTCTTTGCTACACCTTACTTGCTGTCTGTAACTGTACTCATTCTGCAGAGCATAGTGGTGAGTTTAACTTAATCAAATCAGGGAGGCTCAAATTGATTGCAACGTTTATCTGTGTGCCAAGGAGACTTCATCCAAAGAGACCACAGAGGATGGTGGTGCTGCTGCCGCCTTTACTGACCAGGAGGAAACTGAGGCCTTTGTCCTCAGTAAAGATGTGACCTGTGGCATCTGTATGGACAAGGTGTATGAAAAGACGAAAGCAGACGATCGGCGCTTTGGCATCTTGCCCAACTGCAATCACTCATTTTGTTTAAAATGCATTGTTACTTGGAGGAAAACGAAAGACTTGCGGGAGGAAGTAATAAAGTAGGTTACAACAATATTTGTCTGTTACAGTTGAATACTTAGCAGCTTGTCTACATGGCATACAGGATTTGACTTGCTTTGTCACTGTTTATTTCTCAGGAGTTGCCCACAATGCAGAGTTAAGTCTGCTTTCTATGTCCCTAACAATTACTGGGTCGAAGGAGAAGCAAAGGAAACTCTTATCACGACCTTCAAAGAGAAATGCAGGTAGGCCCTTTGCTTTCGTTCCAGGGTCATTGCAGTAGCTTTTACTTTTCTGGTTGGACATAGTGGACTGACTCTTGCACACACCAGTCCACACGGGTTCACTGCAATTGGTTACAACATACTGCAGCAGCTATCAACAGGACTGAGTCATGGAGCTGTATTAGCTTTGTTTTTTCTTGCAGCCTGCACACAACTGATGCTTAAACAATGGAACCTTACCAAAATTGTTATGCTCTATGCATAGCATTGCCTGTTTCACATCATGTAATGTTGACTTGTGTAGTCTGCATGAAGTTTCAGGCCCACACTGGCCTATTGTCATTGGTTTGAGAAATAAAAACACCCCCACCTTGTTTTCCAGTAAAAGAAGATGCAGTTACTATCTGCGATATGGTTTCTGCCCCTTCAAATCGGAGTGCATTTATCGGCATGACGCAGTTCACTGTCGCAGCTCATCGGTAAATACAACCCAGATGTCTTATTTGACCTTCCTATTCAGGTTTCTCACTGCTCCTGTAGGCAGGAGAAAATGCTTTTCTAAGTTTGTGCATTCTTGACATTTTCTGCTGTCAACAGTATCATGCAGAGGATGCAGAAGACTTGGAAGGCCTACAACTACTTGATTTTCTCATGGCCATGACTATTCTCACTGACTTGGCTGATGACGATGACCTCCCTTTTTACCTGAGTCTGGAGTATGATGGCTGAGCTTAGTCACACTTTTCTCAGTGCCTAAATGCACTGAACAGGGCCTCATTCATTGGCCCCAGAAAACAACATGGCTATTCATATTGGTATTCAGTCATAAAAGCTATTGAGCAGTTATGCTCTAGATCAAGCACCCCCATATAAGTTGGACTTCTATGCCTAAGGAGCTGGTACTTAATTAGGGCTCTTTGGTTACTTATTTTTTTCTTTTCCCCCTCTGTTGGCTGTGGTTGTTCAAGCATGTTTCAGATAATTAGTGTTTGTGGCTCTAATACCTGGGCCAGTTTGCACAATTTGGTATTTTAAAGTGTTCTGTGGATAGCTTTTTTAAAATTGTCTACAAAAGTGTGTATTGTACCTTCTGACTAAGGTTTATTACTTGACATGCTCACCACAATTGATGGGCATGACATCTGTTCCTAGTTTTGGCATGAAGATGTCAGCTTTTATTATTTTTACAACAATCTATTCATGCACAAAAGAAAATAAACATTGTTCACATTTTGCCTCATTGAAAGAGTTTGTTTTGCTCTTTATTGGTACTTCAGACATTTGGTCATCTTGGCATTTTTAATTTGGTTTCTCTTTACCACTGGGTGGCGGTAAAGTGTAGCTTTGATCAAATAAACTCACAAAGAAGAAAATGTAAACTAAACTGGCGGGCTTGGAGCAGATGCGCTTCAAAACGAGGAAATGTGACTATATAAAATGGTTCTGAGCCCAGAGACCCATGTATTGTAAGAGGACCATGGACACCGATATGTTGCTGGGTCGGTTTGACGGGCAGACAAAGCTGCTGCTCGGGTCGCTGATGTCGGGAGCCTCCGGGGTTGTCAGAGCGCTGACCGTCTTCCAGAGGCAGCGACGCTCCAACCCGCAGCGGTCCCTCAACACACTGGTAGAAATGCTTTGCCAAGAGGAAATCTGTCCAGAGACAGAAGCCCGACAACTTGCGGTGTAAGTACACTGGAAACTACATGAAATACACGTGGTATATTTGGGAGTAACTTTACAAACCCGTACAGCGACAGTCTTTCAGGTAGGTAGTTTATTGATCCCCCGGGGGGAAATTTCTTTGCTACAGCAGCCATACATAGAATAGCATAAATAGAATGAAAAATAAAAACTATAAATAAAACTTAATTCGTCATTGGTTAAACTATACAAAGTTATGCAGTGCAAAAGTCAAAGTATTTACAAAAGTGAAAGAGGATACGGATCGATGTCCTACGTAAGATTACAGTAGCCGTGTCCTATGTGACATTAAGTTACAGAATTTTTTTTTTCTTTCCCCCACACAATTTGCTTTTCTCTCTAGTAAACCACTGGTGTGCCTGTTTCCAGTATCTTTCAAGCAGAACCTGCTATCCTTCATCCATCTGGTCCACTCAGCCCTTCCCCCAACCAGTGTGCTTCACCTGCTGGACTGCCTCAGCCGGGAGCCCTGTCCAAACCCCTGGGTTACTGCGCTGGTTAGACAGGTAGAAAGAGACCTAGGGGCCCCTGCTGGGAAGCCCCTGTACACACCACTGTGCAGCCAGAGACTGAACGAGCTGTCTGACTGTTTGGTTGGTCCTGGTAGGACAGGAGGAGGATGGGCCAAGTGCTTCAGTGGTCAAAAAGCAGCACCTGCATGTGAGAGTGTATCGGGGTCGTCAGACCTCGGGACACATAGGAAAAGGAAGAGCAGCTGCGTGACTCTTGACTCAGATGCTGAGGAAACTGGACAGCTGAGTAAACGGATAAAGTTGGCTTTCTCCCCTGCAGAGGGGGTCGATGGTGGTGAGGGTCCCACCACAGAAGAACAGGGTGTAAGGGAGGAGACAACAGAACAATTAGGTGATGTCCCCACAGGGGCCTCTGCTGAAGAATTGAAGCCGGCACCTGTGTGTGATGCCCTGGCTGAACATATACAGGTAAAGAGAAACAAAGGCAGGGCAGGCAATCCTTTTCTTGTCCACAGTGGCTAGTACATCCCAAAATTCACCAGGAACTTTCACAATCTTACTGGTCAAATATTTCAGAAAAGAATAGCTGGCTGATGGAGTAGACAAATCTATATATATTGGTTTTTGCCAATAAGCAACAATCTTACATAACAATGGATGATTTAGTTTGAATGTTATTTCAGGTCTCTGTTCCTCAAATCAGAGAATTACTGGAAAGTCAGATGGAGGTAAGAAGAAACTTTATTTTTTCTAGTTGGCACAATTAGCATTGACTGGAAGTGACATAGATTCTATTTTAATCCATTGTCTATTTTCAGTGGGACCAGAGCTCCACAGATGTGTTCAAAGTGCTGAATGAATGTGACCGCACCCAAGTATGTCCTTGAATTATGAAGCTGATTTTTTATTTTTTATTTTTTTAATTTCTATATCAATAATACTTTAGAGGTGTTGTTTACTGTGAGTATAGGTGTGATGGTAACGTGCAATGTTGAAAAGCAATTACACTAAGTTTTGCCGGTGTCACCACATTTCCCATATTGACAGTAAAGAACACCTTTGACTATTATTGCTTTCATACTGTGGTTACCATGGTTATGTCTGCTGTTTTAATAGTGAACATGAGAATAAAAAAGGGGGAGAAATCAGTAGGAAAGATAATTAACTACCTCCCTAGTTACCACTTAGTTAGCTTAGCAACAAATGACATTTTTCATAAAGGATAGCTAGTTGTGCTTTACAGTCTCATATAGCACAGTTGGAATACCGATAGCTTGGCTGAACTACACAATGATGGGACTAACCTGAATCTTTGCCTTTCCTGTTTAGGTGGAGGTGTTATGTAGCATGCTGAGTTTGCCTGACATACCAGAGCACACCTTGACTAAATTGTGTAGCTGTCTTTTGGCGCTGTCCCCTGACCTTAGCTACAGCACAGCAGCCACACTCATCAAGAGCCTCCTACTGGGAAAGGTACCTCATTGGATATTTAGACCAAAATCCACCCTTAAACATTTTGATGCTGTTAAAACAAACAAACATATTGCCATGTACCTTGCATTTCTGTACCTTGTGTTTTTTTCCGTGGATAACAGATCAAATGTAGACTATTTTTCCAACACAGCTACAGTAGAGTTTGATAACAGAAGAAACATTGGAACTATCTAGAACATAAACCCTGCAACAAGTTCATGCCCTTTTCTTTGGGGGTTGTCGTAAGTGATCCTGGGAAATGTAGGAAATAACTAACTGAAAGAGAAGGAAACGAGGCAGGTTGAGGGAAAGTGGATATGCCAAAAAAGTAATTTACAAAACTTGACCACAAAATAACTCCTGGAGTGCATTCTTTAAAGGATGCAAAATGCATCACTGTGCTTGATACTAATGCCATACTGTCACCCCTGTGCAGGTCCTGTCCCTCACAGAACCGGCCTCCAGGTGCCTCGTCACAGCAGCAACATCATTCTGTAGTCGCTATCCCAGACCAACCTGCCATGCACTAATCGGACCTGTTCTAGAAGAGAAAAACATAGGTGAGAGAACGCTTCAGCTATGCTTGGGTGCATTACTTATAACCTGCCTACAAACTTGACCCTCTTTCTTAGGGAGTGCAGGTCAGCTGCAGATCCCCTGGAGCTGGTAGGGATTAAGTGTCTTGCTCAAGGACACTTCAACAGGGTGGATGCTTGGTATCACAGGGATTGAACCTGGGTCTTTTGGTTGAAGGGTGGTTTTGTTACTCGCTGTACCACCCTGATGACCACTTGCGTTACAAACGTATTGGTTTTCTGCTCAGGGAATCCACAAGCTGAACTGCTGAACAGACTGATCGAGGACTGCCTGGAACCCCAGCACAGACTACTGCTGCTTCAGTGAGATAACCGCCCCCATAAATAAAAAAATAAAAGCAGATTTATTTTGATATAACCGTTGAAAGCCTAAGGAAACAGTAATGGCAATGAATTGTTAGGGTAATAGGTATGATGATGATGTTGTTTTTTCTGCGCAGAGTGACATTCAAAATTGTGTGGAGTGAGGCAGTGCTCTCCATTATCCACAGTTTGCTAGACTCCAAGGTAAGCCAAATATATATTAGTGCTGTAAAATTGTTTACAATGAGTCTTTATTCATTGAGACATTTAAAACTACGTTTCTCCTTTGGTTTGTTGTCCATTCCTGGTTGTTTCTTTTCAGCCTGAGTTGAATGAAGAACAATTCACACTCTTCACTGAGCAGCTAGTCAGCCAGGCTCCTCAATTCACAAAATCCATGAAGTTTGCGAAAATGATGCTAACGGTCCTCACCAAATATAACAGTCATGTAAGTTTTTGATTTCTGTCAAGTACAATGGCTGAACAGTAGCTGAAGGTTTGTTTTTAATCATTCTGTGTATATATTAATCTATTTCCCAGGTGACTGTTGCACACAAGCACTCCCTGTTCAGCTGCTTGACGTTGAATGAGACCTTCCTCAAGAAGTCCCTTCAAGCTGCTTTGAAAAGAATCACACACATCTGACCTAGAGCACTTTGAATAAAGTATTGAAATATTAAATGCTTGTGTATATCATCTTTTCAAGAAGTACTTAAAGTCACCCTCTTCACGGTGAATGACATCCCCTCTATCGCTTTCCTTAGCTCTTCTATTTCTTTCCGTTGCATTTTGCTCTTACATACTGTGGTGAATGAATACTGTAAGGGCTATAAAGCCCTAACCTTTGCACTATCAGTTACTTCAATTTTTGATGATGTAGCAAATTAAGCTTATACTATAAAGTTTATAAAATATTCTGGATTAAAAATTAATCCTACGATCCTACGATATCGATTTGAAAACATTACATTAAAGTATATTTAATTTGGGAACTTTAATTTAAGTTTCCCTGTTGCTTCCTTTGTGCCTGAAATATAGTTCTCCCACTTCTTTTTGGACTAGGGATTTACAATGTCAAATACATTTTTTTGTGCCTGTTATTAAAAACAAAAAAAAACGCAATATGAATCGAATGCTTTTGTGTCCTCATAGTTTCAAAATATTCAGCTCTTCACCTGCCTCTGACTGATCTTACTCTTGGTGACCTTTGCTTTTTCTATTCCACTCCTCTTGCCATCTCTTTTTAATATAGCTTTTAATTAATCCCTTAGTATCTGTTTTGCTGATATTTACATCAAGCTAGATATGATCTGCATTTAGAGTTTGCTTAGTACATTTGTATGCCTCTTCATTTTCGTTGATCCCGACATGGGCTGGAATCCATATGGACCTTCAGACCCATTCTTTGAATTCTACAGTGACAATAGTATTTTAGTTGTCTTGTCTGCTTCTTGATTCTTGCAGGATCCCATACTCAAATCAGAACAACTTCCTCCACCCATTGCAAGTCAAGTGTCATAGCCATCAATTCACCACAGACAAATACAGACAATACAGACAAATCATTAGCTAATCTTTAACCATCCTTTATTTCAAATTCAGGAATAACAAAAGATCTGAGATTCTTTGTGTTTTAGGATCTTTGGATGCATCAATATATATTTGCATAAAAGCAAAAATCTTTCTAATATTATGTAATGTTGTAACTTGTAATGTTCCTTGTTAGCTTGAATAAACTTGGATTACATAGTTTTTGAAGATGATCCATAGGCAACACACCCATAATCCATAACAGATTTTTATCAATCCAATGTTGATCTATCAGTTCCCCTATCTCTCGCTAGGTGTCCCCAGAGATTTTTCTCCTACTACCGATCTGGCGCGATTTGATGACGTCAGTGCAGGCAGTCTTTATTTTTTGCAACTTCCTGTAGAACTTCCTTTTCAGCGTAGCGAGGCGAGAGGGACAAGCAGGCAAAATGAGGTTAGACAGAACATACTCAATAAATGTATATAAATGACATTTTATAGCACATTGACATGTGAATCAGTTCACTTATGGAAGTTGTAGCTTGATATTTGCTGTCGTAGTTGCATTTTATGATCCGGGTTTTCAAAATTGGGTACAAATCCATAGCGGTTTAACGCCGGAGTAACGTTACGACGTTAGGTGTCTGAGATGTAATCCGATGTCATCGATCGTTTAAAAACACGCTTTAGCTAACAATCATATGTCAAAAGCATGTATTAACTCTTTAAGTTAATATTGGGTTTAATCTTGTTGCACTTTTGTTGTAATTTGACACTCGTTTCCTATCATAGAGCAACATCAGATGAAAAGGGTTTTTACATGTATTTCAATTAGTTTCAAGTTCCAATACTTAATTTTGCTCGCAAAATTTCTTATCCACAAATAAGCAGCCTATGTAAAAGCTTTAGTATGTGACCTTAAATAGCTTTGTCCATGTATCCAAAGCAAGTTGGAAATGTTTGTCTGACTATAATTTGTTAATGTGGGGTGTGCCTTATGCCTCTGGTCTTGTTTTTTCTGTATTGAGATGTCCTGAGATGTCAAAGTATTTTAATTGTTTCTATCGCCAATATTTTCTTTTTTACAGCAAGGTCTCGAGGGATATGTTGTATGAGGTCGTGAAGGAGGTCCAGCAGGGCTCTCTGGCCAAGCCTAGGAAGTAAGCTGATATCAGTACTTGATTATCTATAACTATTTCTCTCATAATAAATTGCTGGGACATGTTGCCTGACTGCTCGTTTCTTCTTAGGTTTGTGGAGTCTGTGGAGCTGCAGATCAGCTTGAAGAACTATGATCCCCAGAAGGACAAGCGTTTCTCTGGCACTGTCAGGTTCGGACCTTTACTGTCTCACCCAACCTTCTCCCTGTGTATTTCCAGCCCTGTCTGAACAAGATTATTTTGTTATACAACAACTAGCCATTATAGACTAACTACAAAAAACAGACCAAGACAGGCCAGGAGCAGACATGGAGAAGTACTTTGGGTAGTCTGACTGAGCCAACCCCCCGTGGGAAGGCAAAGCAGACGGACCCCTACCCTGGGTCTTAAAACATGAGGGAAGGCTATGGGTGGCTGAGCTGCTAAGTTCATACCCCCCAAGCCGACCATTTAGCATTTTGCTACCAAAGAGGTCAACTGGAAGTCGGCTGTGTAAGTGGTATGGGTAAGCCTTTTGTATTTTAAAGTATGATCAGGGATGGAAGCAGTCCTATTTGGTAGTGTCACTAACCACTGTGTTCTTTGTAGGCTGAAGACACTTCCCAGGCCCAAGTTCTCTGTGTGCGTCCTGGGAGACCAGCAGCACTGTGATGAGGCTAAAGCTGCGGAACTGCCCCACATGGACATTGAGGCCCTTAAGAAGCTGAACAAGAACAAAAAGCTGGTCAAGAAACTTGGTATGAATTTAATTTGCATTGTGACCTGTACAGGTCCAGTTACTGACATAATGGGTGAGATGTAACGCACTGTATGTTTATGGGGCCTTTATATTGATCTTGTCTCATACTGTCCTCTAGCCAAGAAGTATGATGCCTTCCTGGCCTCAGAGTCTCTGATCAAGCAGATCCCTCGTATCCTGGGCCCTGGGCTGAACAAGGCCGGCAAGTTCCCCTCCCTGCTCACCCACAACGAGAACCTTAACACCAAGGTGGATGAGGTCAAATCCACCATCAAATTCCAGATGAAGAAGGTAGGCTCAGCACAACTTGTGCTATTTTACTTAATTGCCCACATGGTATGGATTTGTCAGTTCTCAACTGTAAATCTTTTTTCAACTTTAACTGTCAACTTTTTTTTACACGTCATGAAGGGCATGAGTATTCATTATCTGGTCAACAAACTATATTTTGACCTTGGTTCTTTGTGTTCAAGGTGCTTTGTCTGGCTGTGGCTGTGGGACATGTGAAGATGAGTGAGGAAGAGCTGGTGTACAACATCCACCTTGCTGTGAACTTCCTGGTGTCTCTGCTGAAGAAGAATTGGCAGAATGTCCGTGCCCTCTACGTCAAGAGCACCATGGGCAAACCCCAGCGCCTCTACTAAATCACACAGCTTTTGTACAAATAAAAATGTGGAAATGCTCCAATATTGGCTGTATGGTGTTTCTTTTCCTATAATGAACATGGTCTTGACTTGCATAGTTTGATCATAATTTAATTTTTATAATACTGAAAATATCTCTTCTATTGAATCTGGTTTCCTAGTTAAGGTCATCTTGAGTTCTTGAATTATGACCAGCATCAAAATTTAATCCTGAAGGCCACTGGTACACTGTCTTTCAGTGATGCAGCCTATTTCCTGAAGACTCGTCCTCTGGCAAGTTTAAAGCTGGTGTTTCCAGACTTAACCTTTTGTTTGGGAGTTTATAAACTTAGCTAGTGAAGTTTCTTATCTAACGCTTGACTCATTTAAATGTCATGGTTTCAGCATGTCGACAAGCTTTTTATGCAGTAATTTGCTCACTCAATTAAAGTTCAAGTCATTTATTATCAAATGTGCAGCATCACTTACAGTCATACTGTACAATGAAATGTTTTGGATGAGGCTCATTCCAACAAGGTAGGTACACATCAAATCAAAAAAACAAGTCAAAAAGATAAAATAGAATAAGTAAAATAAAAGTAGCAATGGAACAGATTAAGGGCTAAACTAGATGCGAAGCAGCAGGTTTGGTAAATATGGATGATCTAAAGATACAGATGTGCAGGTTAAAGTGCATGTGCATATAAGTATTGTACATAAAGTGACGTGTGTATGAGGTATAGTTATAGTTCAACGGTTCAGCAGCCTGATGGCCTGTAAGTAGAAGCTGTTCTTCAGTTGTGAAGTGCGTGACTGACCGCTCCTGTACTATCTGCCAGACGGTAGCAGGGTGAACAGTGAGTGTGCAGGGTGACTGGGGTCCTTGATGATTTTGTTGGCCTTCCTCAGGCGAGGTGAGGTAGATATTGTCCAGGGTGGGCAGCACCCTGCCCGTGATGGTCTG